>OZ022584.1:10418783-10628783 GCA_963669155.1 Arbacia lixula
ACCTCCCTCCTCCCTCCCTCCTTCCCTCCCTCCCTCCTTCCCTCCCTCCCTCCCTCCCTCCCTCCCTCCCTCCCTCCCTCCCTCCCTCCCTCCTCCTCCCTCCCTCTCTCCCTCCCTTCCTCCCTCCCTTCATCCCTTCCTCATCCGTATCTACTTCTGCTCCGCGTATGTTCTTTCACCACCCTGTATGTCTATTGTGTGTGCCCCTCCCCCCTTGTGTTCCCGACCCTCTCTTTGTGTCCCCCCACCTCCACCCTGCAGTAACCAGAGCATCTCCAGTAAATCCTCAGACAAGCACAAGGAGAAGGGGCAGGGCTCCCCCTCCCGAAGCTCCCCCGCCAAGATCCACCGCAACAGCCGAGACCTGTCCACGGAGGACCTGGGCACCATAGCAACCACTCCATCCAAGGACTCACCCAAACCCATTATCCTGGATGAGAAGGTGAGATACCAAGCAGGAAACGGCCGTTTGGTCACGTTCCCTTGTTGTGTTAAGGGCGCACTTTAGGCTCTAGGGTGTATGGCTTGGAATAGCTCAGAATTTGGTTAATACTGTTATGGATTTTGCTAATACGGTTAAGCATTTGGCTTACATGGTTTAGGATTTAGCTGCACAGTTCAGGATTTGGCTTATACACTTAAGGATTTGGCTTGTGCAGTTAAGGATTCGACTTCAAAGGTTTTGTATAGTTAAGTCTCGTGAGAGTTTTATGGTACTAATATCATGTTGCACGACAAGTCCAAGTGGGTATTAACCCCAAATGCAATTCACAGGCTTGATGGCCTCCTGTTTCATGTAGTTAGGGCAGGACTGTGAAAGAGGGTTTCCACTATAGCTCAGTGTTCTTTAATTTGCATCGACTTCAGACTCAACATCCTGGATGAATTGCTCATCACTCTCTATCAAACCCAACCTGTGGTGTCTGAATCTTCTGTGGAGAGCAATTTGTTTGGGTAGTTAGAAGTCTTGATGGGTAACTCTCCTCCCAGTCCTGTGATGTATGTGCCCATGCACACCGTCCGTCTCTCTGAATCCTCATCGGGGGCCCATAACATAGAGGTTTGTGATCAATTGCAAATTTGAAAGACAAATTCTTATTGGTTACTGGTCAGTCATTTGTACAAAAAGCACGTGCAACAATGATGTTATTAGTGATAATCATTTTGTCTCGCAATGTATGGTCAACGGAATCTAAAAAGATCATGATGTTTCGTGCGCCACTGCAACACTTCGTCAGGTGTGATACAAAATTGTGATCTTTTTAGATTCCGTTGACCATACATTGCGAGACAACGGATTATCACTAACATCATTGGTGCATGTGCTTTTTGACTGACCAGTAACCAATCAGAATTTGTCTTTCAAATTTGCAATTGACCACAAACCTTTATCTCATGAGGATTCACATAGATGGACTGTGTACATGGGCACAATTTTCCGCAATGAGTAACATATTTAGCAACAATGATGTTGATCGGCCAACCCGTTTATGTTATACAGTAGGGCCCTGGTCAGTAAAAATCTGCTCCATAGATCAGGGGCATGTATCGTGAAAATGCAACAATCTATTCCCCCCCCCCCCCCCCCCCCTCTCAAACAATCCCCCGGAATGATGCACTAACCAATCAAAGCACCTGTCTCAGAGAGATTTGTCGAGAGCACACATTACAAATCAATGCTGATTGGTTTGAGATCAGTTGCATAATATGCAGTTAGGTATTTCTGAGTGAATCTTGTGCATTTTACACTGTTTTGTTCTTTCAAAGAACTATATTACAGGCCTAAAAGAAGCAATACTTTCGGTCACCTTAAAAAGACATTTATTCATACATAGGCAAATCATGTTCTACTAGTATTGCGAAGAGTAGTAACAATGACTTAATTACTACTAAATACTATTTAGAAAATAGTAAAAGTTTCTGTAACTCTATGTGGTTGTATTGAATTAAATTATTGTATGGATACACGCCTGGTAAAAACTGCATTTCTTTATTTTTAACGCTACGTGCCCTCTTTCCTCCAGTGTGTCTGCTGTCATATCTTACCTCATTACAATTGGGCGACATCATTGATCTACAGTGGAGGCCAGAAGTTTACATACACCCAGGAAATTCAAGGAAAAGTTGACACTTGCCAAATGTCATAAAATTTCCTGTATCTTATAAGATATTTGTGCTATCATGACGATTTTGATATCAAACAAATGAGTATGTCATGCACCTTCATCATATTGATTTGTTATCAGGAGCTGAAAGATATTTGGGGTCATTTTCCGCAGAAAACCTTCATATTTTAAACAAATTAAAAATGAAAACTTGACAAAAGCATTTCATATTTGTGCTTGTTACTTCTCAACACAAGCATTTCAGATTGCACTTTTTTGTTCAGTGGTGACATACAGATAATGTAATATATCTTAAATTTTACATTTGTATATTTCTATGAAACGATGTTTGAAAATATGATAACAAAAATAAAATACATTTTGCACACATATTACTTTTTTTCTTCAAAGAAAATTCCAACTGAAATATAATTTAATCCCAACAGCATTCCAATCATGTGAAAGAACCTGATATGCTCTTTCATTTGATACCAAATTCGTCATGGAGGTATTTATATTTCTGAAGATAAAGTAGATTTTACCATGTTTGGCACGTGAAGAAATTTCACTGAATTCCATTGGTGTATGTAAACTTTTGGCCTCAACTGTATGTTGCCTTATACTTCTGTTCCCAGCTTAAAGTGTGCCATTACCTCAGCTCAGTTGATCAGGCTTTAGTGAGTGGTCAAAAGAAGAATAGTCCAAAGTGTTTCCAATTGTACATTGTGCACTAGTATCTATTCAGAAAGCAGTGTGAAAGGAGATATTGGCATGCTGATGTCCCCTTCCCTCTGTTCATCTGCTCTCCACAACCACCCCCAGAAATGCTTCTCCTTTTTTAGTTACTTATTTTATTATTATAATTATTATAGTAAATGATATTAAGATTATTCTGATTTTTATTTCTATTACTATTTGTATTACTATAATTATTCATTTAGCATTTTCAACAATACAATGGTTGTGCTTTCTTGAACCAGGCAGTGTGTATATGTAAAACGTACAGCAAAATTTACATGTTGCTTCCTTGTTAGTGCTTTTTCCATTTGGCTTCCAGATTTGTGGACCCATTACTTCTCAACAATTCGTAGTAACTGGAGCTAGCCCCGATCCCATATTGTCCCCCCAAAATTGATGTTTGTTTTCCCTTTTATTTTGTAGTGTACTGTTTTTAAGAGATTTTGTTTCAAAGAATTTGATGACTGCTGAAATATGATTTAGGTTATCCGGCCACAATGAGCTTTCATTTCAGGACTGTTTTTAGCAGACATGAATTATGTGGTCAACTGAGTAGCTAATGTGCATCTTCTATGCAAGTGTTTTCTTTTCAAGTGACATGTTACATTTTATGTTGAGTTTTATTAAGATGATTTCCCATAGTTACCATGTATATGTATATTTCTGTTTTAGATTGTTTGATTTCTTATGAAGAACAGTCCAGCATGTGTAGCTACTGTACACATATGTACATTAGCTATTTGTATAGTGTATCTTGCCCACAGAATCATGTAATCTGTTTCCTTTGTTTATTATTTTATTTTATTATTACCTACATGTAAGACAGGGCTGCCAAGTCTTCCTGATTTCACAGGAGACTCCTTAAAAATAAATCAGTATTACTGCATTGGATTTCACTACATCACCAGTAATCTTCCTGATCATTGATATATTGTTGTGATTATGTTATTTGTATTTGATAGACACCTCCCTGATTTCTGATGAAACTTCCCCGTAGTTCCCTGAATGTTGAAGTTTGATGATAGTAGCTCTGTCTAGACTTGAGTCTGACATTTGTTGATATCTCACATTAAGAGAATCCCTTCTGTTGCTTTGTAATTCATTTCTACTATCTTTATTTTCCTAGAGATAGACACTGCACATATATATCTCTGTCACAGCATCTTCAGTTGCTATGGTACTTTCATTAAATGCAAGACCCCACTGGCATGTTGTATTGCTAAATGCTGAATGGGCACAACTGTACGTCAATCATATTATGGCAAAGTGCTTATCACCCAAATTATTTGCATAAATTTGAGACTATGAATTATTTTATTAGACTTCCAAATATGAAGTCAGTTCCATCAATTTTTGGGACCCTGACCTAAAAAAAAGGGATCATGGTAAATTAGTTTTGATTGATTGAATTGCTTGTGTAGCAAGATATGGAAGATTTGCACAAGTGATTCCTGATTCATTGGAATCTGTAGCTACTTTTTAAATGTCATGAGTAGTGAGATATTGGTATTGTGACTAATCAACCACAAATACACAGTGGTTGAGGATATTTGCCTTTACTAAACAGTTAATTGATTGGATCAGCTGCTGAGCTGGTTTAGAACTAACAAAAGAGAACGAGCTTTTGGAGGCAAGAATTTGCATTGCCGCTGGTCAACTGGGAGTTAATGTAACACTTAACATACCTATACTTATCTGTAACTTGACTGGTAAAACTTCCCAAATAATGACTTTTGAATAATTTGCAACTAAAGATGGAGATACTTAACATGTTTACATGGTGCCCCCCTTTTTAATATCAAAAGCATATAATTTAACCAATTTGATGCTTGCAATGTACAGTTTTCACTTCAAACTGTGGCTCAGTGCTTGTGCCTTGCCATGTCAAAAGCCATGTATGACAATGTACCTGGGGGTGTTTCACACAGCTGTTCTTAAGCTAAGAACGTTTACCGGTATACCAACAGCTGGTGACCCCTTCTTCTGCTAAATCAGATTCTCAAGGGTTTTGATTCCCATTAGCTTAAGTTGAAATCTGATCTTATCTGATGTGATTAAAGTTCTTGTTGTCTGAATACAAAATAATGATTTGTCAAATTTGATTTGGATTGTCGGTAAGTAACCCCCACTATAATAAAACTGGAACAATTTGGAGTATCTCATTTAGCACAAGAAAGGGTCACCAGTCATGCAGAGAGTTGTTCTTAGCTTAACAACTTGGTGACCCCCCCCCCCTCCTGTATTGATATCAGAGTAGTAATTCATAATATTTTTCTTGTCTTGTCTCCCTGTCTAATATAGAGCTATCTGCCCCTCTTCCAACAGGTACTATACTGATTGTGCTTGCATTGCATTTAGAAATGCTTGTTTCTTATTACTCTCCCTCTGCCTGCGTATTAGTCGCCTGCATTTGTGTGTATGTGTGTGCGTGTGTGTGGAAAATGTATCGCCTCTTCAGTGTTGGTGTCTTTGCCTCCCCCCCCTCCCTGTCGATGTAGAATTGGGCCAGACATGAAAAGTTTGTGTGTGAAACATTTGACAGACCGTGGAATACATATAGACAGAAAACATGTAGCTTGTTTTTGATACTGTCAACAATTTATTATGAATGTATCTTTGCCAGCAGCTGAGAATAATGATTACTTGGTAAAAGTTGGGTAGGGGGGGTGGGGGTTGCAGGATGGAAGATAGGGTAATTGAATAATCAAACATGACATGAATTTCTTGGGGGGGGGGGGGGTACTTAAAGATATTAACATTCTTCAGCTCATGAATACTCAAGGAGACCTGAATTTACAAATCCAGAAATATGGGATTAAAGTCCGGATAGTGCTCTCCTTTTTTTTAAGAACCGAAGTTTTGGAGTTATTGCTTAAACAGCAAAGAGTAACAACACACAGCCCAAACTGGGGAAGTGTGCAAGATAATTGTGAAACTGTACCAACAATTCTCAAGGCAGGGAATTGGTCACATAATGCTTTGTTGGGTGACAGTTGTTAACATTAAAAGAATATTTTGTTACCTTTTTTTTTTTATAAGTGCAGGCCCATGTGGTGGAATAATAGGGGGAGGGATGGGAGGGGGTGGTGTGGTGTGACTCTTGGAATAAGGTTATACTTATTAGGTTTTTGACATTATAATCAACAAGACATACCTTGAAAAAAAAAAGGATGGATAGGGGCTTGTGACAATTCAAAGATGCATCTTGCAAAGTTTTGTTTTGCATGGAAAAAACAGTCCTCTTTTATCAATTCCTTTGGAATGAATAGAAATGGTGTGCATGATTGTTCTTCAAAAATGGTTCTTTGTAGTTGTGCAGTCCATTCGATATTGGTATAAAAAAAATATACAATGCATGATTTAGATGTTAGTTTCTGTCGGAAATATGTAATGTTCTACTTACTAGATGAAGCGTGCTACGTATTGATGGATAGTCCTATAACTTGAAATAGCATAATGAACACAAGAGCATGCATAAAGAGTACTGCATTTTTATGCATGACTTCACATACATGTATGTGCAAATTGAATGCTTGATTGGTTTTGTTTGTCAATGTATTAGTCGTTGTAGTTGGTACTGTTTTTTATTCTTTGAAGTCTGAAATATTGCTGTATGGAGAAGTTCCCTGAGTCAGGGATATGAATAGTGATCAGCGTTAGTCCACTTTTGCATGTAAAGTATTTAAAAGAAAATTATTTCAAATACAAAATATAATTGTGGCTTGTGTGATAGAGCTTTCATTATAACATGAGTCAAAGCATTCAGGCCCAATCAGATTACATAAATATTTAGAATTTCCTTTTCATATGTTGGCAATATTTATGTTTATGTTTTTATTCAGTCCCTCACAAATACTCTAGCCTTATTCTAAAACTTGAGCTTTTATGCATTGGGAGGCATAAAAATGGATTTCAGTAAATTATGCAATATTTTTAATACTGCACATTTTGATTTTAAGATTGATTTTCCTGCTGAGATGTAAAAGACCAATTTTTTTATGCATTCAAATTTCATCATTCAAACAATATGTTACTAATGGTAACCCCAAAGCTTGCCCAAGGTTTGTCCGCATAGTAAGAAGTAAACGATTCAGTTTGCCTTCCACCAATCAGAAACTGAATCACAAAATACTGGGGAATGTAATAGCACATCACTATGGCATTAGTGGGAAAGTTGTGAATACATTACGAAAATGGTCTGTTCACATTACTGCAACATGGATCGTGGCCATAAACAAATGGTTGGCATGACTACCAGTGCATTATGAGCTGTTAACCCTTTGTGTGCCTGACAAAATGGCACTGTATGGGATTTGTGTGTATTACTTGTGAGTAAATACTCTTGTGGCACAAAAAGAGTTAATAGAGTACCGAAGTACACCATTTGAGCATTATTGTCAAGACAACTGGTTTTTAACTATGCGCGTAGAGCAAGCAGCGGTGATCACAGCGGGGTTTCTAATTGAAGGTGCCAGACACTAGCATGCTAGATGATAATCGGTCCGGTAAACCTCTCCCTGGAGTGATTTTGTGTCTAGAACCAGTTGTCTTGACAGCATGCTCATATGACAACACCACTTCGGTACTCTATACTCATGATCTATATTGCAAGTCATGGTAGGTATTGGACGACGAATAGTGACTCACATTCTGCCAGATGGCTCAGTAACCTCAGTGTAGCGAAATTTCTTTTGTGGCATTTGAGGCTTCTGAGATTAGGGTCAGCGATCATGCCGCACCCGTATCGGATGTAAATCAGATATATTCCTGGATTTGATGTATGAGAATGGTGCTTTTATTAGCCTTCATCTTGATCTGTCTAATCTTTAGTCTATTTTTTTCCATGTAGAACACTTCAAGTTTTGGCTAGATTTTAGTGAAAGGGCTTTCTGGGATAATTTCAATTTTGAAAAGAAATTTTAAGCATACACCCAGTTGTAAATAGGCTGTGCTCTATCCTGTAGATGAATGAAAAAAAAATAGAAAAAAAATTATTGATTTGAACCTGCAATTATTTATACTATTTCTGGTCAATGACACAATGACATAAAAGACACAGTGACATTTATGACATAAATATCGTTACTATTGGGTGTATGCTTAAAAATTTAAATTACCCAAGAAAGCCCTTTCACTAAAGACCAGTGGAAGACTTGACACAAAATTTGTGATTTCTAGATATATTCCTCATGGTTAGATTTTGAAGTTGTGTGAGCCTGTTCTAGTTACGATGTCAAACTTTTTAAAGAATTTTAGAGATTTTTAGAGAAATTTAAGAGATATGGCAGCTTGGTGACCCCCCCCCCCCCCTCCCCTGATGGCTTGTGACTCGCAATCTTTTTGTCATGTAACATTTTATTTATTTAGCAAGTGCTGCAAAAAAAAGAGAAAATACTTCAGAACATTGTTTAACACCTGAAAGTACTGCTTAATTCCAAAGTTGCACAAACAGTGGACCCTTGTCATCATACTAACTACTGCTACTACTAAAATAGAAATACAAATAAAGGTCCTGATGTCATGGATCTTCATGATTGCGGGTCTTTTTTATATTCTTATGTTTTATTGATTTTCATGATTCATACAAAAAAATAACAATTACAGTACATGTATGTATAGAAAAAACCCAAAATAATCATATTAGCAAAAAAATTGAAGAAGTAAAAAAAGAAAGAAGTACAATAGTCAAAAGTGGTAATGACTGCAGTTTGTGTGCTTGTTTCTGGAAGAAGATATATTTGATGTGTTTGGAGAGTAGAACTTTCTCTGATTGCATATGATGTAAAAGGGGATTTTTCTGTGGTCTTTTGAAGAAAGAGGATATTGTTGTACATGTTGCTTCAACACAAAGTGTGTTTAATATTCAAACTTAAATGAAGTGAGGTAGTTATATTTCATACAGTGAAATTTAGAGAACTGCATGCCTTCATCTATGTTTGTGCTATCATTTAAAAGATGCTTTATTGAATTGTGAAATTTGTTTGCCTGTGGTTGTTTATTGTATCATTTTTCCTGTGTGTTTTGCACTCGGCTTGTGCACCAGCTTGTTTCAATAAGATTTTATGTGTTCTTTTTTTTAAATTGACCATTTTGGGCATGTGTGATATGTGTCTGGCAGAATTCCTGAAAAAGCATCTTTGTAAAAAAAAATGCATAACTGTAATGCAGTACTGTTTTTCTCTTTCTCTATGTAACCTTTCATTATTGCAAAAAAAAAAAAAAATGCATGCAAATTCTTCTGATACTCTAATCTCTATGCCCTCCTTATTATCCTTGTAACTAACCATAAAATGTGTGATTTTGTTACAGTATATGGGGCAGGGGTTCATTAATAACACAAGTTTGCACTTGTTCGAGCAAATTGATAAAAACTAGTTTATTGCCAGGATGAGGAATTTATTCATGTTTGAGGCATTGCATGGAGCTTCAATTTGATATACATGTATGTATTAATCATTGCAAGGTTTTTAAAGCAAGATGGTTTCATGAAAACATGTGCTCATCACTAACAATCATATATGACGTGGCAGATATGTTAGTAGTTGTAGTGGTAATAGTAGTTGAAGCAATACTAGTAGGAGTACTGCCAACAATTGTGGTAATAATAGTAGTAGTGCTACTACTACTATGATTTCTTCTTCTGCTACTACTACTCTTACTACTTGTACCACTACGACTTTTACTATTACTACTAATTCTACTTCTACTACTACTACTACTACTACTACTACTACTACTACTACTACTTCTACTGCTACTACTACTACTACTATTACTACTACTATTACTACTACTATTACTACTACTATTACTACTACTATTACTACTACTATTACTACTACTATTACTACTATTACCACTACTTCTATTACTACTACTACTACTACTACTACTACTACTACTACTGCTACTATTACTGCTACTGCAAGTACTACTAATGATACTACCACCACTACTACTACTACTACTACTACTATTCTACTACTGCTACTACTACTACTACTACTACTACGACTACTACTACTACTTCTACTACTGCTACTGCTACTACTACTACTACTACTACTACTACGACTACTACTACGACTACTACTTCTACTACTGCTACTGCTACTAATGCTACTACTCCTACTATTAATACTACTATAACTTCTATTACTACTACTATTACTACTACTGTTACTACCACTATTACTACTACTACTACTACTACTACTACTACTACTACTACTACTATTACTACTACTACTACTACTACTACTTGAAGTAACAACAGTATCAGTATGGATTTAAATAATAATGAAAGTAGTAGTAGTAGTAATTAGGAGAAGCAGTAATAGTTGAAAAAGTAGAAAACATAGTAGTAGTAGAAGTAGTAGTAGTAGTAGTAGTAGTAGTAGTAGTAATAGTAGCAGTAGTAGTAGTAGTAGTAGTAGTAATAGTAGTAGTAGTAGAAATAGTAGTAGTAGTAGTAATAGTAGTAGTAGTAGAAATAGCAATAGTAGTAGTAGTAGTAGTAGTAGTAGTAGTAGAAGTAGTAGTAGTAGTAGTAGGAGGAGGTAGTAGTAGTAGTTCAGTAATGGTAATACAATATATTAAAAAAGTTATTGGAACAGAGTTCTTTGGAGTTTTAGTAGTACTCATTAAGAAATTACTTGGACCATGACCATGGCTTTGTGAACCCTGGTCCCATGAGGATGTCAACATTTGCATGGAAGTCCAGTATAATACATAGGGGCGTGGCTTCATTGCGCCTTATTACGCGTGAGTCGTGCTGCTTAGTATCTGAGTGGAGAAAAGTCAGCCTACAAATTCACAGGTTCAGTAGAGAATGGGGCAATGTTACATGTATGATTTGCAACATACATGTATTCAAGTAATAATTTTTGTGATTCATAAACCTCTCAATGAGCAAACAAAACAATTTCTTGCTCTTTTTGCTTTCATGTATCGCTGTTTCGATGTTATTCAATCTTAATCAGAGTATTTAAAAAAAAATAAACAAAGGCTTGATTTTTAGTACAGCTAAAACCTTTTAGGGAATATGTTGACTGATCAATTGATGGATTACCCATGTATCTTTTATCTTGCAACATAATGTTATGCTGAACTATCATCTGGACCCTGTATTATAAAAAGTGAGATACAATAGATTGCAATTGATTACCAAGTTGCTTTCTATTTCACCTCGCTGTATCACAATCCATCACTGTTACCTCTTGCAAATCCTTGCCTACATATTGTTTTTCAATTTATCAGAGATTTACAATAGATCCATAAAAGAACAAAGATCAATATCCATTGCAAGTTATGATTGATTTTTGTTGCAACTTCTCTGTGATACTAATGTATAACTGATGCTAATCATACAATTGATGCACCAGTCGTAACTCTTTGTGAAACAGTGACCAGATGATATCCATAAAAAAAGGAATGCAGGGGTACTTTTTGTTGCAGATACTAGGTTATAAAAAAACCCCCAAACTTTTTAATATATATTTTTTTAAAGCATCAATAGTTTTTTTTTTAACACCTAGTATTAGTAGCCGGTAAGAATTGTTTGATTGTGGTGGATGTATAACTATTTTGGAATGCCTTGTTTTACTCATCAGGGTTTCTCGTTAGGAGGCAAACATAGGAAAAAGTCCGGCTCGGTAAAACCTCTCAATTCTCATTAATTCAACTATTCATCATCTTTTTTTTTCCCCTTCATATAGTCAATTTATGTTAATGTTACTTTTATGTTGCAGCAACATTCTCTTTCACAGAAAGGTTCCAAAATAAAAAGATTAGTAGAAATTTACTAGCGTGACTCCATATTTGGCAGTACACCAGAATTAATCATTTTATTTCTTCTACCATGAATTGGTAACTTAAATGTTATATTAGCTGTTTTTTATGTAGTAGATTTCATGATTGCATGAGAGGGGGTTGGATAGACGTAAAGAAAGCTCTTTACTTTTTGCTCTGTATAATTTTCATTTATGATTTGAATTTTGGAGCAGAATTGTTATTTGAATACATATATAATCTGATCGGTTGGGATGTCTGGGTGCTAAACACAACAGAAAAAGTAAGTCCCCCCCACCCCGCCCACTAAGCAAAATAGCATAACTTTTTAATGAAGAGATTTTGGGCAAAATAATTTGGCAGGATTGTTCCTTGACTTATTGTCTAACTTCTGTGTGAAAATTACAATTATCCAATTAGTGGTCAAATTTTAAAGGCAAAAATGTCACTTTTCAAAAGTCACAATAGTAATTGTTTATGCCGTTTTAACAGTACATTTTGGCATTTCTTGTGCGATTTTTAAAGTGTATTCACTCAACAATGACACAAAAATGACTTCTTTGGTTCATATAACAGGTCATATTACATCTTTCCCAAAATATCCAGTTTTATTTTTTCACAAAAATAAAGGGTTTTTAAAAGTTTCAAACTCAAAAGGGATGAATATTTGTTAAACGGTGCTCACTCAACCAGAACAATGGCTTAAGTGACGAGATAGGTTTTAGTGCACCAAGATATGGATGATAAACATTGAAAGGACATAAATTATGCACCAGAAATGGAATTCATCCAAAATTCATATTACAGAATCCCAAAATTACCCCTGTGACATTTTAAAAAGTGACATTTTTGCCTTTAAAATTTGTCCACTCATGCATGACTAATTAGATTAATGTGATTTTCACACAGAAGTTAGTCAATAATTTAAGGAACAATCCTGCCAAATCATTTTGCCCAAAATCTTTTCAATAAAAAGTTATGCTATTCTGCTGGGGGGGGGGGGGGGGGGGGGGGGACTTACTTTTTTGTTGTGTTTATATTTCTGATTTTTCTGCATGAGGTGGCTTTCTACTGTGGTATGGGATGTTTTTTTCCCCTTTTCCTGAGGATTCTTATCCTTGATCATTTTGTTAGGAGGAACAGGAACAATTATAATTTCTTACGATGAATTGTTTCTGTAATTAAGAGGTTATGTGTCGAGAATTCAAATGTAATTTGTGCAATATGTTTAAATATGTAAGTTTTGGAAGTGACATTGTGCAGAATAAATTTGCATGTTGGATTATTTAATTGCGTACAAGGCCAACCATGAAATGCAAGGAGAATTTTAAACTTAGACAGAGAATATAAGCAATACCAGTTGAAAGCTAGTCTTTTCAATTTGTTGTTTTTATTAAACAAAATTACAGTCACTGATAATGGGTACAAATAAATCCAAAGTTCTCTTTTTCTGACAATGGTAGTCTGCTCTTTGCAAGCATCTATTAAAGCAATTTTAGGTTTCACAGGGCTTTTTATATCTTTTGATTCCTTGCCACATGGGAAATACACACAGATGTCATACAGCGCCATTTTGTCACGCACAAAACAACTGCAGATTCGCACTCTGCCTTGCTATCCACTAATTAAGGGCTGTTTGGAAAATAAGGATCTCATTTTCACCTGGAAAAGAGTTTTAAACTAAATCTGCAGATTTCATCTGGTATTTTGTTATATATGTATTTGACTTTAATAAATTAGAAAATCTTGCTCATTGAAGACAAATCCTGATTATACAATGATTGCTACAAACAATTGTTGTATGGAACCATATGAATATGATTTTGTATAAAAGCATGCATATATCTGCTAGTGGGTGAATATTTACAATCTATATGTCAAAGTATGATTTGATGGTGCAAGTAAAGAAGAATTATCACCAAAGATGAGCTTGACCACCGAAGATGATATTCTCATTATTTTGTAACCTATCAAATTTCCTTTTGAAAAGTGCTGTCTTACGGTGTGCCAACTTGGTACTCTCTTTCTTGCCCATCATTTTCCCTTGCATTTCCTACTGATGCGGCATTTTGTTTATTCTGTAGAATTTGAATGTTTGACCATGAGTTGCTATACTATCTGGAAATTATTATTTTGATTTTCTCTTACTCTAAGGGGATATAGTTAAATCTAGTCGAATTTTTGTGCAAGAAGAAAGCAAAAAATAAAGAAATGAATGTCTAAAAACAGCGAAATTTATCTCATTTTAAGGTGGAGGCGCCAAGTTATTTCTCCAAATTACTTTTGAGTTAATAGATATCTATCTTTTGCTGATTTGCCTTTGTTTGTTCTGCCTCTTTTGTAAGCATATATCTATCAGGGTGATTTCCGTTTATGTCTTCAGACATTTTCCATGACTGCTCTATCTCTTGCATGATATTTTTTGTTCAATGTGCATATAAATGTGGATTCTGTTTTCCATTTTATTTGACTTTAAAATATACTACTTTATGGGTTTATGATTATGAACATTATCTGCTTTGTATCATCTCACATGTGAACAAGTAAGCAGCTGTAATGTGTAAGGAAGTGACATGAGAATGTAGAGATGTTTGCACATTCTTAAAATAGAAAGGAAAATATTACTATAAGCAGCTGATTGACAACAGGAGGGCATTTCATGAACGTTGTCAGCACTGACCAAATGGTCAGTGCTGACAACTTCAGTGAAATCCTCGGTTTTGATTGGCTGAGAGGCACTAGTCTCTGATTGTTACTATGGTAACTGTCAGAAAAAGACAGCTTGTCAGACGAAAAATGTTCATGAAACACCCTCCAAATTGTACAGTATATTACTTCAGTGCTGCTTACATTAAGGTTAATGTCTAACTATAGGTGTTGTATAGATGGTCGTGAAAAACAATGGGGTGAAAGGTTAGGTGAGAGGTAAAGTAAAACAGATCATCAAACTAGGTAAAGCGGGTGGTGCTTATATAGCTCTTGGTCTCAAACATGATACAAACATACGTCCATGTACTCGTGCTTACTGCTTGCAAATAAAATGTCAGGTATGGTGTTGAACTAATCACACTTTACTGTAAAACGCCTGCCTTTGTAAGGTCTCGGCCATTTTAATATCGTAAGGCTTGAATACCAAAACAGGTAAGACAGCAAAACGCAGTAAGGTTATCGGACGGATATACATGCACATGGTGGTAAGGCTCCTACTTGACAGATAAGGAGCCTACTTTCTCATCAGAGAGGTACTTGTAGAACTACTTATCAAGAAAAAATAGCAGCTCGACTCCTCTTCTCCATGTATTTTAAATGGATGAGTAGATATTCGTAGTGTGTGTTTGTGTGTACATGTAATGCACATTGCTCACTTTTTCTGTTCTCGGTGTATTAAGTGTCACAAACTAAAGCTACAAGCCTCCATACTACATATTGGTGACCCCCCAGAATGTTTTTGGCCTTCATGTCCGCTTGTCGCCCCTGGTCACTAGTACACTAGATGAGAAGCGGACAAAACTGCAAACAAAATTTGAATGTAGCTGTGTGATGCATCATGGGTTGACTTTGCCTTATATGTGGTAGGGAGAATTGAGTAGCCATTGTGCATTTGTATGGTAGAGAGAATTGAGTAGCCATTGTGCATTTGTATGGTAGGGAGAATTGAGTAGCCATTGTGCATTTGTGTGTTTCTACAAGACTATTCTTCTTCTTCCAGTAAAGTGCTGCTTCATTCCTGAAGATTACGCACTGTGTTGATTAGTACATGTTGATGTATGAATTATCCTTCTTTTTTTTTGTCTCTCTCTCTCCCCGCTGCCCCTCCTTGTTTTGCTTCTAGCTCTCAAGTGCCCGTCCACTTCGGAAGGATATGAAGAAAGCAAACCATGTGCCCATGCAGAGACCTATTCGTGCCATGACCATGCACTCGATGAGTAAGTAGGCAAATCTGTGAGTGAGGGGAGCATAGAAAAGAGTTTTAGGTTACCCATTTACTTATAGATGAATCTTCATTCAGTTATTACGGTACACAAGTTCACTTTTTTTTTTTTGTTTAGTGACATGTAGTAGTTGTTCATAACTGGATCATTTTAAAAATTTGATTTTGGAAATTTAATACAAGGCAAACAAAGGGTAAAGCTGGCATCCTGATGCCCCCATCCTATTAAACAAACACGCATCAAACATTCAGTTCTTTTAATTAACTCCTGTTTTTCCAGGAATTCATGAATACAATTAAGTAAGAGAATGGAACTCATAGGTATTGGTTCCTAAGTATGCTGTCATTATAATAAGGGACGCGCTTAGCCTTGTGGATGTTGTCACATCCCAGCGAGCTGTAGATACAGATTCAAGTCCCATATGGTCGTCTTTTTCTCTGCTTACTTGATCGATCAATCTTAATTCTTTGCAAAAACAAGGTCATATCATCTACGGTCTCTGCAAAACATTCACTTCTTTGAATAGACACGTCATCGTCGACATCGTCGCTGCAGTCCTCTGATGGGGACGACGCACCCCCTAAGCTGCCCCCCAAACAGTCTAGTGGAGACTTCAGTCACGTGGACGTCATCGATCAGAACAACCCTCCCCCTAAACCGGCTGGTTTCCCCACACCCTTCAAAGACAAGGTAACCAAGGTAACTATCGCTTACCAGTGTTCAGGCAAAAATTATTTTGTCCCCATATATTCCATATTTCTCCATAATTTATATGTGACTTACTAGTGAAAGAATATCAACAACGCACAATTCAAGACATTTCTCATTTCAGGGGTATTTTATTCATAGATATTAAACAAATATCTTTTTCAAAATTATTCTTACCCTAGGTTTTCCAAGTCCAGTGTCTTTCTTTAATGAAATGAGAAATTTCTTAAATTGTTCATTGTCGTTACTCTTTCACTAGTTAGTCAGATATAAATCGTAGAAGAACTTGACAAAATGCATTCATTTCATCACAAACATGAGAAATCACAAATATCAACAAGGGTGTGAATAATTTAGAGGACGACTGTACATGTTGGAACCTTCCTATAATCATTATTATTATTATTGTGTAATATTACTTTTCTACTTGTATGCTATTTCTCATTGTTCAGCATCTGCAACTCGGGTTTGAGGGGTTATATATCTTTAGTTGCTTCATTATTGCACATAAGTGTGGTATCATAAGAAGGCGTGAATATTTATCTTTAAAATGATGTATCGTCTGGTACGCTTACATTTCATTGGTGACTTTGCCCCATATTCGGGAATACTGCACATTTCTTGATTTCATAATCGTAGCAAATGGCATACCAATGTGAAGAAGAATAATCAAGCTCTCTAATGATACCTCAGTCGTGTATGATGATGAAGCAACACGCAATGTATTACCCCTCAAACTTGAGTTGCAGAAGGTGTTTTGAGAGGTTCAGTAGCAATAGGGTTTTGTAATGTGGTGCTTCCAATAGTGGAAACAATTAGTGCAGTGATTTATACAATATCTACAAGTCTCTTCCACTGACTAATTGGCTTCTATAGCTCTTTTGAGCCGCTTGACAGAGTCTTATCTCTTCGTGAGCCATGTGTATATTTTTTGGCAGAAATGCATAGAATTGAAATAATGTATTTTTGGTTTCTCTGCCTCTGACAGGATCAGACGCCTCCGCCCCTTCCCGTGAAGGGGTCTGTCACCACTACCACCCCGCCTATCATCGACAAGGACCTCCCACCCTCAGAGCCAACGCAGGACTCCCTAACCAAGGAGCCTCCTGAGAAGCCACTACCGACCCCCACGGACTCCTGACTCCCGTCCTCCAAGTCTTCGATGGATGATGATGACTACAGGTAGCTAAGAGAAGTGAGATTTTGCTGGTTACCAAGAAGACTTCTTCATCTGCTCACTCCTCCCACTGAAGAACGTTTGTGCTACCGCAAAATATCCATATATCAAAGAAACGCATCTCTTTGAGGAGGCCCCACCATCTTCATCAGCTCCTTTTGAGTTTTAAAACAGAAGGATATCTGAGCAAGGTGGAGAGACAAAAAAAGGGTGTGGTGGGGTGGGGTGGGGGGGTAACTCTGACCCCTGTCCACCCACACACAATTGTGCACTGGTTCTCAACCCAATACCAGCCAACTTGGGAGTTCTCTGATATAGAGCTGCAGGATAGCATTTGATAGTTTTATAGCTTGTGTTTCATTTCTGACCAAAGACAGTGGAAATGTGGACGATGGCTTTAACTCCTATGGTAGGAAAAGCCTTGTTTGAAATTTACACAATATCAAACCAATTTTCATGTCAATGTGATGTGTTCTAAGCAAGGTGAAAGACTTGAAAGGTAATATTGTTTGGTTGTGGTACTAATAGTTTGCATTACTTAGTTGCCTTTGATGAGGGATTGCTGTGGAAATGCTGATACTGTTATGGTCTTGATTTGCAAGATGAGGTATCGTATTTGCGCTGGTTTTATTTCCTATTTTCAAGGTACTAGTACTTGATCAAGATATTGTAACCCTCAAAATACTGTCAATGCTATGCTTGTATGGAAATATAAAAGTATCAAGCATTGGCAATATGAATAATTTGGATACAATTCTAAATGGTTTGTAGTGGTAATGAACTAATGGTGCTGATTCAGATACCATGGCAACAAAAAGGATTCATCATCAGTGTTTGCTTTGTTTGATGATTTTGCATTGTTTGTTTTTGTGTGTGCATATGCAACGGTTAAAATCTAATATAGTTCAGTCTGTGGAAGATGAAACGGTATGCAATGCCGCCTTTAGTACGATTTTCAGTTTGGCCGATGTGTCAACTGGCCCCATATACGACCCTCCAACAGTTCCGTATGAAACGCTATGATGTCATGAATCCCCACAAATTTTGGTTGATTTGGGTTGATAGCTTTGTCTTTAAAAAAAAACTATTTCTCTACAGATGTCCACGATCATGTGACACTGTCTGGGGTAGTTTGCTTTGTGTGTCTAGACACTTTTGGATTTGGAGTTTGTGTTTAATTGGTGCTGGAGATATATCTTTTTTGTGCTTTGTGTGTATCTGTATGCAGACCGTACACTATCCATATCTTATCAACGTATGTTACACCTTGACGTAGGACCCCCTAATGCCCATACAAAGTAAAAAGAATAAAATCTGTTTTTATTCAAAATGTAGTTATCAGTATTAGTGTGAAGGGTACAGTCTTAAAGCTCTCCTCTTAGCAGATCACAATAGTAAGAAGGGTGAGAACTACTTCATATTGCTTTCAGTAGATAGTTGTAGATACAGCCACCACGACCAATATGGAAAGCCAACAGTACATGCTCTTCAGATTGTGAATTCGCAATTCTCTTTCCATTTGTGCACTTAGATAATTTTCTCTGACTGTGCTAGTGTTATAGGGTGTTTGTGGAAAGAAAATACTGCATCCATTTGGTACTTGATTACAAGGAATCATCTCCAAAGTTTATAGGTTGCTCTTATATCATCTGCAGCCCTCAATTGGTAACATGATTTTGTTTTTCCAAGTAAAAGATAGTTATCCTGAAATGGAACTCACATTTCATTATCGATTGTATTAGTGGATACAAAAAAAAATTGTAGGCAATTGTGCCAATTTGACTAATGTGAGTTAAACAAATTCCAGCGTGTTGCCAATGTGAAGAACATGGATTGAACTTTTCCATCATGTTGAAGAGTTATTGATCATCTCTTATTGAACTTTTAAAAGATATTACAATCGTGATAAATTTGACTGAACAACTATAATGGGTTCATCTTGCTTTTCCAGGTTTATTTATCTTACATTATTTTTGAAACTTGATATCAAGTTGCAGCCCAAATCCATGTATTGGTGGTGCCCAAAACGTGTTTTTCTTTTTCAGTTTAATTTAAAGATTGTTGTTGACATAGTATGCATATTTTCTCCCTTGTTATTTGATTTCACTGGAAAAAATAAGCAGGATGTTCTTTTAAGGAATGGGGTAACACCCCAATATTTTTGTATATGAATGTTTGAAACATTTTCATAAGGAGGTCAGTGGAGATATAGACTTTGTTAGGTATAACTATGTCCAGTATATGCATAGCTATACATTGTTTTCATACAATGATACTTAAAAGAATTACACTTATCTTCAATTGATTTTATTATACCCTTCTTTTGTACAATACCAATCTGTCATATTTATTGAGTGTAATGGTGGCTTTATATCATACAGTAATTACATGTACTATGATTATCTCTCTGCTTCTGATTTATCTGTACGATTTCAAATATCTTGTTGCTATATTACCATTTCTTTAAAATTAGATCGTAAGAAAAACACTATTTTTGTTATATTTTGTGGATGATTCATGCTATTAAATATTTAATTTCATGTATAATCTCATTATTGTACGTAGAACTCCAATGTAATATGGGTAATTCATTATGCTGACACAATTGTTGATCAAGATATTTTATGTACTAGTTTTCATTATTGTTATACAAAAGATATTCGATTTTGTACAAAATTTTTGTATAAATATTGATCATTGAATGCACTGGGAATTTTTGCAAGAAATTGGAAGACGAGTTCCAGCTTTTATTGCCATATTGCCTCAATCTGCCACAAGCGTGTTCTTGATGGAAGAAGATGAGGTCTGTTGGTGTTAATACAGGGTTGATAGTAGCTGCTACGTGTACTGAAATCAATGCTAGAAAAGGTGTCAATGTTGTTGTTTAGATGATAACCATGAAAATGGCTTTTGCAATACAGGGAAATAAGAAATAGCATTGTGTGCCAATACGTGAGTCTGGAAATTTTGAGTGACATGCGTTAGCTGGCATTTCATTTTTCATTTTTTAAAAAAAAAATATTTAACTGTCTTAGATCTCACAACAGGCAAGTCTTCAGGGAGAAGGATTACAGGACTCACTACAAAATGTGAGAACTCCTGTTGTTTTGAAAATTAGGTATCAAAGTCTTTACGTAAGAGAATACTACACTTTGAGTTTGTGATTAACAGAAATGTAATATTCCAGGTTGGTTGCTCTATGAAAGATGTGTATCAAATATGTGTTGCACATGTTTATCAATACGTAGACAACTAAAATCATTTCTTTTTTTTTGGTTTCAAAATGAAACTCAGCACTTGTTTATGCCTTTGTCATGTAACAGCCAGTGGAATTGTTTTACTTATGGGAGTAATCAAAATGTCCTGCACTAAAGAGTACACTACTGAAGAATATCAAAAGCAGAAAGTTAGATGCTGCATTGACACAAGCATAAAATGTTGTCCAACTGTAAGACGTTCTGATTCCTGGGGTGATATTTTCGCCATTATGTGCCATGACAGTTAAGTGCTTATTTCCTGAATACTACGTATTAAAGCGTGTTTAACCTGATTTGAAGTAATTTTGGTGTAAGAGAGAGGGTCCTACAGTCAATGGAACTTTATCATCATTAGTGCAGTAATTATACTCCAGTATGTTGAGTATGCTTTTTGGGGGCCATGTTTTTTTTAAGAGAAAAAATTATTAAACTTTTGCCGAAGACGAGAAAGCCATATAAGCCCCTTATACGTGTGGAGGTGCTAAGATTTCAGGCAGTAGCTGGTCATCCTTCTGTGAACCTACTTCATGGTTAGAGTAAAGAATGCCATATTAACCAATCCATAGAGCCAACCATAAAGTAACAAAGAAGGCAGTGTTTATGGACATATATTTTATAGACTGGTGCAATTAGATTCAAGCTACTATAATGGGATTTAGGTTGAGATATTGTTACAAAGGTGGACTTTGTAATGTTGTTACTTGATTTGTTTTAATATGCGTTTTTTGTGTTTTTATGTGTGAATATATTCTGTATATGCATTGAACATAATCTATGCCCGTTATGATTTAAATAATCATCAGTTATTGGAGGATTATATTTAGATGGAATGTGCAAATTATGGGGTAATCTTGGCATTATGGAAGAGGTTTATTTTGAAAGGCTGTAAATTTGCTTTCTAGACTTGGTCCACTAGTGTATCTTTGGTAGCCTTTACAGGCATATGTAGCTGATTGATATAACAAATCGAATTTGCTTTTGCTCAGAGATCACATTGATTTTTGTACTGATATCAACATTCATCACTGGCAGATTTGATTGTCACAACTTAATTTGGATGAAAAGCGGATTTAGTGCCTTTTGGAATAGAGCTCTTTGTAAACGTGTACTAATTTTTAAGTAGAGAGTGACATATTCAAAATGTGGTCTATTTTGAGCTAGACGTAGAATGTACCCATTCCTCATGTTCAGATTTTTGGGCTTCGTAAAGCCGATCTGATTAGGATTTCAACATTTGCCATTGAACTGCAGTAACGAAAGGGGTATGGCTTAATTGTACCTGTAAGAAATTTAAGTTTCTTTAAGTTTCTTCATAGCATGTCTACTGGCTATACACCAGATTATGTAGTCTTAGTAGTATTCTGACAAAGGAGTAGACATGGACACAAAGAAGTTGATGCATAGGTCAGTTCGGGGCATTATATGAAGGGTAGTTTATTTTTTTTTAGAAATTGACACATCACCTGGAATATGATATAATTCAGTACAATTAATAATTGAATTATGCACCCAGCATAAAGACTCTGAATGGGACTGGAATGCAGAAACATGCTTATTACATTCCATCTCTTTGTATGTATTTCTTTCATTTATCTCAACTTCCATCTTCCTTTAAAGTAATCTGTCTTTCCTCCTGTAACTTGTCTTGATACACTCAAATTATGCCCTTCTCCTTTCTCAAGATATTATTTTTACGTTCACATTCCTCTGAAGTTTGTTGAGGAAAGTTATGTGTTAGGACAATGTGCTCTCCTAATCGTTTGTCCCACTCGGAAGTCTTATCAGTAGGATGTAGTATCAAATAATAGTTATGACATATCTCTGTCTTTAGGTACAGAGCTCAGAGTACTACTAGTTTTTAACACTAGATTTTTGCTGTATTTTCAAGCTAAATTAGTAGTATTATGGCTACTTGTACATGTACATATGACATACAAAATCAAAACTGTAAAGATTAAAATGTTATAAAATGAATGGATGATAACCGTCAGTTTCGTTGATTGTATATGAACAGTAATATGCTTCTTGTACACTGTACATTATTAAAATATCTTATTTAAAGAATAAACTCCATAAGTGTAATTTAATAACCACAAAAACGAGTGTTGTGTTCTGTGTAGAGTAGCGGAATTCTAACCTTCCGTTTGCGTTCCACACGTAAAAATCCGCGAACGTTTTATGAAAGTTGTCAGCACTGATTAAATAGTGCTGACAATTTCATCCTTGGTTTTCATTGCCTGAGAGGCATTAGCCTCTGGCTGTTACCATGGTAACTGTCGGAGAAAGACAACTTGTCAGTGCTGACAACTTTCATGAAACGCCCTCCAGGACCTTGTTTACTGTACATGGAACTATGCGATGTAAATTTACATGTTAGGATAAAGTTTCAGGACTATTTACATTTGCATTTTGATTTTCGAGGAGGCAGAAATTGATCAGGCATTTTTGGGAAAAGTTTTATTTTTAGCGCCTTATTTTCACCATTTTTTCACCAATTTTGTCAACAGCAACATTCATCATGTTTAGTCCTATATCTGGAAAGGGTATGTCTTGATGTATCTAAATTAGGAAAAGGGTATGGATCAGGCGAATTGTGATAAAGTTATGGAAAGATGGCGATTTGAAAAAAAATCGACGGCGCTGTTTAAAATATTAAAAAAAATATTTTTATTTATATATTTTTTAATTGATTATCATGATTCATTCAAAACAAAATGAAGTCAATTACTGTACATGTGTATAAAGAAAAAAATCATAAAAGTAAAAATAAAATTGAGGAAAAGAAAAGAAGCACTATCATCTAATGATCAAGGCTGGTGCATGTAGTTGCAAAATGATGAGTAAAGCACAAAACCCTGTCACATCAAACTTCGTAGGAGAAGGGGTGAAGTTGATAGTCCTTTATGGAATGGAATATATGAAGGACTGAAAGAAGGTCTTTTTTACAGAATGGTGGCTAGATCGTCACGCTTGGGAGACTTTGAAAAACGATAAGTCTTTTGCTTATTTTCAGATGCATATGCATAACTTCAGATGCTTACGTGGAAGATGACTACACAGTGGGCGGCACGTATTGTTTTGTTTATAAACGGTAGCGTTCCAGTTGGTGCAGTAAACTTGGCTGAAACAGGGAGGTGTTACGAAGGAGTAGAAACTCGAGCATAATATATTCAAACATCTGTATGGGTTCTAAAGCGTGCTCATGAATGCCAAAAGCATTCCATAATCATGACAATGCTTTGATGTTCCATGTGCCGTGCCGACATTTAGCTGATGTCAACTTGAAAAGAAATTTCTTTAATTTCCCATTTGTCTGTAGACGTTTTGTTTTTGACAAATTTGTTTGCAAACTTTAAGGAAGTTAACGGCAGATAATGACAGATCCTTTACTCTGCTTTTGTTTCTAAAAGTATTGAGGAATCATTAAAAATCGGACATATAAGCTATTTTTATTACTTACAAAATTGGCCAATTTCTTCACTTTCCGACAACTTGTGCATCTGGGGGATTCAACCACTCTCAAAATGATATATCAAGCTGTGTATTATCATTAACGGCGTTTGTGTGTGTTTGCGTGAAACAGAGATATTTCACTTGAAAAACTTGTTTATTTGTGTTTGCTGATACCTGTTATGCTCATGGAAGTATTAACAGAACGGGACAAGCGAAATGAGACTGTACATTTCTTTTGTCCTCTCCGAGAAGCCGTTGCCACACAATCATATTCATAATTGTTCAAACACCTGAACAGCACCTGTTGAGAACACATAACTTTTCAGCGGCTTGGCACATGGGTTCAAAGGAAGAAAGTTGCTTCATATCCTTCCATAACACATCCCTGGCTGAAAGGAGAACTCGCTGCCGGTCAACCAACACCTCCCTGGGTCAACGGATCATGAGCGTACTTTAGAAATCTGAACTGTATTTCCCTTTGTGGTGTGTGCGGTTGTTAATGCATACGACAGGCGGTTACATTCATTGTGTGTCTTTGATAGGATAATGATTGTTCCCCGTATCCTAGTCAGAACTGACATCAAAGTGTCAATAATAATACATGATGCTTCTGGCAGAAATACCATGTGGGTTCACATTTGTGGTGCACAATGGACATTGGTTGTTGTGCTCTGAATTAATTATCTGATACACGCAAGTCCGAATTTGTTCAAAAGTGAAAATCTCATTATTCCAAGGATAATTATAAGAATAAATGATCTGCGTGAAATATAAACACAACAAACAAAGTAAGTCCCCCACCCTAAGCAAAATAACATAACTTTGAATTGAAGAGGTTTTTGAGAAACATAACTTGGCATGATTGTACGATAACTTATTGACATCACATCACATCACATTAATCCACTGAGTCATGGAAGAGTGAATTTCGTAAATTTGTTATTTTTCAGTGTCTACTGACCTCAATCATGTCAATAATACATAATGGTAATGTAGCCTATTATGTGAGTTGCTCCATGCTTTTATATAAACAACAAAACATTGAGTACAATTATACTTTATTGTTCATCTTCATTGTTATCGCTGTATTATTAAATTTCTTTGTATATCGAGTGGAATAATTAAACGATTCAATTCAATTCAAATTAGATCTGTATAGTACAACAAACAATATAAACCAATTGTATACGACTAATCATATCAAAAGCAAATAAACTGAACTAAACCAAAATATACAACAAAACATTTCGTATGATATGCAGTATAAAGAATTTATAAAAAATCAATTAGCAACAGGACTTTCATCAAACAGAAGACATCTAACTTACTTGGTAAATCAATGAAATCAAAAGAATTCGAATGGAAAGATAGCTGTAGAGGGAATCACGGTAGATGATCAAGAGATAATAATTGATGAATAATAATGATCAAGAGATAAAATAATTTTAATTCCTACTTTGCGTCAGTAGGAGAAAGGCTAGCTTAAAGCATTCCAGTGGCAAATAAAATTTTTCACGACTTCTTAGTCATCCTAATCCTACCTCTCTATATATGACACCGACAAATGCATTTAAAGTGCTTGATATAATTAATAATTTGCCAAATAAAAAGAGCTGCGTTAATGATTACATCGACAATATTCTTCTCAAATAAATTTTACCTCAAATAATGGATCCATTGACAAACATTTTAAAACACTTCTCTTATAACAAGTACTTTTCCAAACGAAATGAAAACAACGAAAGTGATTCCAATACACAAAAAGGGTAACTCGATAAACATTGGAAATTATAAACGCAACAAAAAAGTAAGTTCCCCCTAAGCAAAATAGCATAACTTTTGATCAAAAAAGTTTTGAGCAAAATAATTTGGCAGGATTGTTTCTCAACTTATTGACTAACTTCCATGTGAAAATCACATTAAACGGTGCTCATTCAACCAGAACAATGGAATAAGTGTTGGGATAGGTGTTAGTGCATCCAGAGATGGATGATAAACAATGGAAGGACATAAATTATGCACCAGAAATGGAATTCATTAAAAATTCATATGACAGAATCTCAAAATTGCCCTTGTGACTTTTGAAAAGTGACATTTTTGCCTATAATGTGTGCTCACTCATGCATGACTGGGTGGATTAATGCTATTTTCACACGGAAGTTAGTCAATAAGTTAAAAAAAAACATTCCTGCCAAATTATATTGCCCAAGACCTTTTCGATCAAAAGTTATACCATTTTTCTTAGGGGGGACTTACTTTTTTTTGTTATGTTTAGATCAATTTCTCTTCTGAAAGTTTTCTGCAAAATCCTCGAAAAGACGATTTACACCAGAGCAATCTCCTTTCTTGATCAAAACGACATACTAAGTGAATCGCAATACGGATTTAGATCTAAGCGTAACACCACTCCCGCAATTCTCAGCCTCATTAATAACGTTACAGAGTTGCTTGATTCTCACATGGAACTGCAATACATAACGACATGGATTAATGCCATCAGACTTGCAATATACATTCTAAAAACTAACTATATGCTATTTAGCAATTCAATCGAGTTTCTCCCAGGCAACATCATTATCAAACACATCAAACGTATCATGTACAAACTTTCTTGGAGTAACTATCGATCAAAATCTTTCTTGGATACCACATTTAGATAACATAACAAAATGGACATCAAGGCATATTGGAATACTAAATAAAATGAAACAGTATTTCCCATATCAAACACTTCTCACGCTATACACATCCCTCATCCTACACACGTCGGTTATGGAATTCTAGCATGGGGGAACTCCGGGAACACACAATTAGACAAACTATACCTCATCCAGAAAAAGGCGATGAGAATTATATTCCACGCACATTTTCACGCGCATACTGACAAATTATTTTTCTAAAGTAGCACAGTAAAAATACATGCCTTATATCTCTTCAAATTAGCTCAGTTAATGCTCCAAGGAGAGAATAATGAATTACCAATAATCTTAAATACGTTATTTACGATAAACAACACATATCACACATACCCTACTCACCAGGCAACGCTCTTCCATTTACCCCGCACACGGACTCATCTTGCAAACAGGTCTTTCATACTGGGCCAAAATACTGGAACTCTCTCAACCTAAATATCAGGCAGTCTCTCAGCCTGAACATATTTAAATCACAACTTAAAAAAGACATGTTAAACTTATATATTAAACAATTAGATTAATAGTAAAGATTTAAATGTATGCAACTGCACACAGATGCTTTATTTACACTGTACATGGCGACGTCTCCGCAAAGCGTTTACCCAACAATCACAGGAACGCGACCTTCGTAACCAAACTCATCTCCTTATGTCCCCCCTTACCCCTCCCCACTTACCCTCCCCCTTACCCCTCGCCCTTCCAAACTCCCACCCTCTCTTTTTCCCTACTCCACTCTATCGCTCTCTTCATTTCAGCGGTACTCCTTTATATATTTTGATTAGGTTATTTTACTACTTTGTTTATTACCATGACAACAATTTACCATCTACCATCTACACCAAAATATGATTTATACAGTTGGATCGTATGTCGTGTTTATTTACCAACCATTGCTTTCGTTTGACATGATTCCTGGTTTGTCTAATATATTGGCTAGTGCCATCTCACATAACGATTTATATAGTTAGGAATATATGTCTAGGAATATGCAATACATTTTGTTGTGTACATGATAAAAGCCAACCCCCTATACAACCCCTAACCAAACCCTTATACAACTATTTTGGTAACATATCATATTAGTTGAACGCCGAACACCACTATTCACATCAAGATGTAAGCGTATGTGGCGTATATTTGTGATTGGCTAGTCGCTGTCACGTGGTCTATACTCGAACAAAAGGTGGCTGGTTGTTTCCGTTTTCACATTTTGCAGACTTGTAAGAGAAACAAAGAGAAAATCACCACATTATATACAAGCTGGAAAGAGAGAATACATGACAATTTCCAATGAGACTTCTTGCATGGTTATTTTGTTCAAAATGCATTGGCAACGTTCACTTCCTGAATGTCAGTATATTAGGAACTGATAGAGAGCATAGGCCTTTCAGCGATTTATTCCGTGATATTACTACATGTATAAGATTGAGTAAATTTGTCAATATGTAATATCCAATACTTAGTTAATTTTGCTCATGGGGGATTTACAAATATTTCGTGTATTTTCTGTTAAAAAATGCCATTTATATAAAAAAAATGGTAATATGTTGGTTTGATTTTATATCACGTTTTCATCCCCTCTCATTAAAATGTATATGTACTTTAATAAAAAAAGCTTAAATATTTCTAATGGCACACTGGTAATATTTTAAACGTATTAGCACCTACCATTTTGGTGAAGCGGTCGACACACGCGAGGCGGATCCGTTCGGGCACGGCGGGGCTGTCGAGACGGAAGGCTCCCGTCAGGCCCTCGTCAGCCCGAGCCGAGGAGATGGCGTCTTTGATGGCAAAGAAGACGGACGCGCCGATAAAGAGCGGCGGCTCTCCGACGGACTGGTTTAAAGACATAACTCGTCCATTTAATAAAATGGACAATGAAATAACTTTGACATTGGGTTATTCAGTATTTTGCAGTCGAGCTTGAAATTTGTGTAAATCTAATTTCATCATCTGAGATGCAACACACAACATAGGCTTTAAATTTGTAAACGCAAGAAAGATACATTATCATTAATGTGATTTCAAAGGAGCGTTTTAGCTGACAATTACTATTCTTTCTTCAAATAAGTGAGAGTGAAATCGATGGGAATGGGTGGGTGGGGGTGATATACCGCGAGTGCAGACAGATGTAGTTCCGTCAGTTCCCATCATTAATTGGCCCTCGTATAAAGATTGCTTAAGTAATATTTAACATGCGAGAGTCGGGGCACTGTCAAATAATCCCCCAAGTATCAATATTCCCGCAAGTTTGAGATTTGTAAATGTAATCATACTTATTGTTCCTGCAGCCACATACATTTCTGTGACATTAAAAATATCAGTTATTATCTCACTATCACGACTACTAATCCTTTATTCACCACATAACACGTTTTGCGCATTCATGGACCCCAAAATATCTATAAAAAAATAATTGCGTTTATTTTGACTCTTCATGCACTTTTGATGCGGTGTTTTTTTTTAGAAGTAATACCAGGGAGGTGTTAGGGAAGCGAAGAAACTCGAGCATAATACATTCCAACATCTGTATGGGTTCTAAAGCGTGCTCATGAACGTCAAAAGTGTTCCATAATCATGACAATGCTTTGATGCTCCATGCGCGGGGCCGACATTTAGCTGTTGTCAACTTGAAAAGAAATTTCTTTAATTGCCCATTTGTCTCTAGAAGCTTTGTTTTTGATAAATTTGTTTGCAAACTATAAGGAAGTTAAGTTTAAGATTGTAACAGATCCTCTGCTTTTGTTTCGAAAAGTAATGAGGAATCATTAAAAAAATCGAACTTATAAGATATTTGTATTACTTACAAAATTGACTAATTTCTTCACTTTCCGACATCTTGTGCATTTGAGGGATTCAACCATTGTCAAAATTACATATTAAGCGGTGTATAATCATTAACGGTGTTTGTGTACGTTTGCGTGCAGCGGAGATATTTAACTTTTTTTTTTTATATTTTTGTTCGCTGTTACATGCTATGCTCATGGAAGTAGTAATGCCACTAACAGAACGGGACAAGCAAAATAAGATTTTTATTTTGTTCTCTCTAAGAGGCCGTTGCCACACAATCATGTTCATAAAAAAAAATGTTCAAACACATGGACAGCACCTGTTGAGAACACATACTTTTTCAGCGGCGTGGAGCATGGGTTCAAAGAAATAAAGTTGCTTCATATCCTTCCAAAACAACTCCCTGGTAACACACACAAAACACATATAAAGCAGTATTTTGTGTATCGCATAAAGAGTTGATCCACGTCTACATTATCTACCGTCTAATACCTTTGAGGAGCAAATTCCTTTCGGGTTGGAGGAAGGAAGGAGCGTCACATTGAACTCTGCTGGTACGTCACCAAAGGAGGGGATCTTATAGGTGCCCGGCCCCCGGGTCAATAGGTGTCCGTCACGTGACCAACGCAGATCCTCCTGCACGAACAGGCCGTAACCCTGCATATAAGCGCCCTCGATCTGAGAGCAGAAGTATCCGAATCCATTTTTCTTCCTTCATTTAAAACACGCTCTTCACTCTTGCAAATAAATATGACTACAGGACACATTTCACGACATTATATCACACCTATTTTTACACACCGATTAGAACAGATTTATCTAAGAGTCGTAGGATGACTAAATATGCTTACTAATATGTTGACATTATGTAGACCACATTCCATCGAGCAGTGAAATATACATGTGCTACTTCTTTCTTGAAGAACACTTAAAAAATGCCACTAAAACTTAAAAGCTTGGTACTTCATTGTACGTACTTTATATCCCTTTTTTTTACCATGGGCTCATTCACAGTATTATACACACTAAGAAATTAGGATTCAAAATTGAACCTCCAGGCGTGATACAATAGCAGCACCCCAATGGGGTTTAAAATTTGCACCCTCTTAAAGGGTGCAATTTTGAACCCTCTCATGGGTTTTTTTTTGCACCCTGCGGGTTGAAAGCTGCACCCCTAAGGGGTTCAATTTAAAAGAAGTTGGGCCCGTTCAATACAACATCCATACGGTTCAAATATGCACCCTAAATGTATATTTTTACATCTTTGGGGGTATAAATTGCATAATTGAACCTTCCAGGGTTTATTTCTGAACCCCAAACCCAGGTAACAAAAAAGTTTTAAAAACGTTTTAAAACGTTTTGTGAAAACGTTTTATGGACGTCAAAATGTGTGAAATAAACAGAAACCTTTTGAAAACTCGATATTATTTATTTCATATGATATATATCTCACATGATTAAACATACACGGATATAAACGCACAAACAACCCTAACACTACCTACCTACCCTACACAACCCTAACCCTATATCATCCTACCCTACTCCTATCGTGTTCACACGCTCACTTTCATATAGCACTACGGAAGTGTGATCCAAAAATATTGGATAGTACAACTAAAGATAAATATTTTGTCGTAATTATTGTTGTCTGCACTCAATTAGGTGGCATTTATTGCTTTAATTTATTGGAATGTATGCTTAAATATTGCTTCTATCTAGTTTTGTGCCGTTTATCTATTAAAATGTACAAAAATATGACACAAGTCAACAAGCCTAATGCACGCATGAATATTCATTAGCATCTGAGTACGAAGTACCTATTTCATGCCTTGTCTCCGCTTGCATGATTGGTTGATCAACACCGGCTAGCCGCTTAATTTATGTACGATCACTCTCTTTACGGAAAATTATAACTTTTATGTTTCGTTTGCGTGGATTTATGTAGCAAACCAATTAATATTGATCATTTGGTAATCTAACTTCATTTTCTTTCCATAATCTTTGAATCAACTTACTTTTACAAGAGATACTGTCTGTAACATGTGGATAATATGGTAATCGCTTCTCAGTAGGTTTCTTTACAAGATTAAAAAATCTAAACAGAAAGGTTCAAAATTGAACCTTCCCGGATATTGAACCCTGGTTCGTACGAAGTAAACCCGCAGAGGTGGAATATTCAATTCAATTGTCGAGATTGGGTGCTAAACGCAGAATTGAACCTTAAACTGCACCTTAATTTCTCAGCGTGTAAACCGATGGTCTCTTCAGAGTTTAAACAGACCTGTCCAATGTCGATTGCGGGATTGATGCTTTCCCCGACGTCCATGACGATGTCGGTGCGTAAGATGCAATGAGCGCCAGTCAGGCAGTCGATCTCCACTTCGGTCAGGCCTGCGCCGTACGTGTAGTAGTCAAAGATCCGCCCCTCATTCTTCGTCACGTCATACGTCAGGCCTGGGGTCCTAGCACCAACATATTTGATTTGTAAAGTGGCGATATCAATCAGTTTATCATTTTCAATCGTGCATTTAAGCCTATGCAATCTATGAAACAAGACCACCTGCCTATAAATACCATAATGTTTGTATCCCTTGAAAATTGTTTCTAAATCTCACCTACATTAAAGTAACATCAACATAAATACCATCTGTTCATACGGGCCACACATTTTGTCTCCCTTCACGGGTATTTGAATACAGGTTTCACTTTGCCTACATTGTCTTTCAATTGGAAACTCCGCGTGTTATAATCTGTTGAAGATAATGGAATTTACATCGGGCGATTGCAAACAAAAATTGAAGCATTTTATATGTGGTTATATAGAAGAGTAATACATATATCATGAACACAACATAAAACACACAATGAAATTTCACAAATAATGAAGACTTTAAGACAATTAACTCAATACGATAAAAATAAGACGCAAATACTTCGGACATATCATAAGAAAGAATGGTTTCCAAAAAAATGCTGTTGGATGGAATGTTAATTGGAAAGAGAGGACGAGGGCGACCATGAACTTAGTGGATAAACAACATTAAGCTAGGAGTGGATGAGACTGAGTTACGGAGAATGTGTCAGAAGGGCACACGATCGAAAAATGTGGCAGTCCATGGTAGCCGAGCTGCTGAGAACAGGACGTGGTACTTGAAGAAGAAGATTGGAGTTCCACAAAATGAAGAGTGGCTACTCACTTGTAAAAACCAACCGTAGAAAGACACACCCTCTCACAATAGGCTTGTCCTACCTGTGAACAGATAAATATATCACTGTCATGTCAGTTTCCTTATGCCTGATGGCACAACCGGCCGTGCACCTGTCTGCGTATGGTCTGCGTCGGGTTTCGAGGAAAATCCTTGCGTCTGTGCGTCGGACGCTAGGAGGCGCGCGTTTTTCCAGGCACCTACTAGCACGCAGGTCGCGCGCAAGGGACCGCAGAAGTTGGCATGCAAGCAGCGGACACGAACGTACAAAAACACGCACGGCCGGTTGTGACCAAGGCATTAATTTCAGATAATATATTTGGGGGTGTATGACAAATTCATATCTCATTAATTGATAAACGAGATAAACGTAACGAATCGTTCTGCCATTTGCAATACATCCTTATTTAATCTATTCAGACTAATAAATAACTCGTACGTATTTACTACTTAAGCAACACACGGGATCCTTGAGAGATAACTTGAGCACCTGAATGAGGACGACCCTGATACGTTTCCACTTGCCACAAAAATAATGATGAACGTGCATCCTCGAATAAATTAAAACATGAAATAAATCATGGATATACGGGCTTACATAAACTGTTATCCTTTTTCGCGAAACCAAACCAAACCATGTTGTCTTGAAAGGAGAAATATGATGTGAAGATTTAAATCCAAACTGGCTTAACTTTGATTTTAATACATTTGTAAATCGAGAGTGTGATACGATGTATTGTATCCTGTTATCAGTAGCTTCTAGATTGAAATATCCTCCCAAAGTATTAATACTATACAATAACCCGAGATGTGACATGACAATCAGCTACCTACCCATGCCTCCCAGCCACCGCTCTCGTTGGTTTCCATGTACGGCTTCAGGCGCCCGAGCAGAGTCTCGCACGCTGCCTGCAAGGGGGGGGGGGGGGGGGGGGCAAATACACCGAGTCAAACCAGTCTTGATGATATCTATACCGTGCGTCTCAACAAAACTTTACACTTTTCAAGTGACTGCCCAATGAAAAAAAAAATATATATTTATATTCTGTGTTGAAAAGGTTTATATGTATGAAAAGCTCATTGCATCGATCTTTATTTGACACTAAAGAGTCTGAAGATATCACACCTGTCAATCCACTAACTACTACCATCACTACTATCACAGTGTCATTAATGATGCATGATGCTTCTGGAAGAAAAGGCCTTGTCGGTCGGCATGTGTGATATGCAATGGACGTTGTTGTGTTCCGAATTAAGACTCGCAAGCTACGCACGACTTTACGCACGACTGGTGACCTGTTTGTGAGCCAAATGAGATTCTCAATGATTTTGATTCCCATCAGCTTAAATTGAAAACGTAATTTTTGCATATTGAAATTATTGTTGTTAACAAGAATCTGAATACAAAGATTAGGATTTGTTCATTTTTCCCTGTTCTAACATAGTGGGAGTTAATTTCAATAATCCTAATCAAATTTGACAGATCATAAACTATGTATTCAGAGTCTTGTTTAACAGCAAGAATTTTAATTTTCAAAGATCAGTTTTCAAGTTTTGCTGATGGGAATCAAAATCATTGAGAATCTGATTTAGCACAAGAACATGCCACTAGTCTTATGTAAAGTCGTTCGTAGCTTACGAACAGCTCGGTAAAACATCCCCCAGTTCTGTCTATGAATGTATATGCGGAAGGCAAGTGCGGTTATAATGTTTGTTACAAGTAAATTTAAGATAAATAAGACAATTGGAAGAGGATTAAGATTTTGTTTATTTGATATTAGCACACCCTGCAAAGTTCGTTAGTGGCTCTACTAAGCGTAAAACCCTAACGCTAATCCCTAAACGTCAGCTTGGCCTTGTAGGTAAACGAAATTGAAATAGACGAAGTGAATGATTGCGATCGATAACCAGATATAATTGGCAATACGAGAAATGGATAGAGGGCAGGTGGAAGGCGGTGTAGGAAGATGCCTCAAACTCACTTGTACAGCTCTGCCGTTGAGGTCCGTCCCAGTGCTACCGGCCGTCGGACTGGCGTTGGGCACCTTATCCGAGGCGGACTCGGCCTGGTAAATCCTGGTCGCCGGGATGCCCAGAGCTCTGGCGGCGATCTGCTGCAGCTTCGGGAAGAGACCTTGCCCCATCTCAACGCCGCCTGTGCTCACCAGTACCGACCCATCCGTGTATATGTGGACAAGAGCACAGCCCTATACGTGAACGCATAGCGAAGTTAGCATCCTCAGCCCTCCCGGTTCATATAGTACAGCAAAAACCTGTCTACATAGACCACCCTTCTATAAAGACAACATTTGACCTTACTGGGTTTTGTTTACGCATGCGCGCTTCTATCGGCCAGTTAGGCTGTCTTTCAGAGAGACCGTGACTCAAAGATAGATAACAACGATAACAACCTGCACATTCAGATTGTACAATATACATGTAAATCAATGAAAAACAAAAGAGATATACATTTCATATCTACACCTGCCTGTAAAGATCGCTCAATTTCAATCCCTTTAGTACCGTTTGAATTCAATTTCACATGTCTATACGACTACCTGTCTATCCAGACCGATTGTTCTGTTCACCTTTGAGTGGTCTGTCTAGACATATTGGAATGAATCAGCACATGGTTGCTATATCATGTAAGCTAGCGCTGTTTGGGCCGTCGACAGGTAGTATGCCATGTATACAGCTGTAGAGTCGCACAGGAGCCCTAGCCCTGGTCTACAGCTCTGCTGAATATGCTGCGCAAGCGTGGTGCAGGAGTACCCACACCAAAAAGCTGGACTGTGTCCTGAATGACACCATGCGGCTCATCACTGGCTGTCTCCGTCCTACACCGACAGATCTCCTCCCAGTCCTCGCTGGAATCGCACCACCAAGGCTACGACGTGAGAACCTGATGGACAAGCTCACAACCAAATCCCTTGCCGATGCTGAACACCTCCTACACAAAACCACGACTGAATCCCTGAACCAAGGCGGCCAACGCCTCCGATCGCGCCGACCTTTCTCCCGTCATGCAGCTGCCCTCAGCAGATCTGACTTCAGCCTGCTGCAAGAGTGGGAAAGGTGCTGGGAAGGGACGGCTCGCCCAAGGCAATTCACTGTCCCCCCTGGCATCAAAGCTCCTGCTGGCTCGGACCTACCTCGGAGGAAGTGGGTCACACTGAACCGCCTACGGACTGGGGTTGGTAGATTCAATGCCAACATGTACCGATGGAAACTCAGGGATTCACCGGCATGCACCTGTGGTGCAGACGAGCAGACGGCAGATCATATCCTGTACCACTGTCCCGACCTCCAACCCCCTGACGGGATGACTGATCTGTCGTGCCCAAAAGACGAACAAGTGAACTGGCTTACGCAGCTCCAAGAAATAGCTTGATGTTCTACTACCTCACACGAAAGAAGCTGTAGAGTCGGTCCCTTGTAATATTTTGCATTTATCATAGGTACTAAGTGTTAAAGGGTTACTAAATTAGAAAAATTAGTTCCCACTTATCTATGTAAAATTATCCACTAAAACGAATTTCACATTCGTTTACCGCAATAAAGTCTCATTTTGAGGAAAATTTGAAAAAAAAAAAGACGCACGCTTCCAGTGACGTATGAGAAGTCAAATTTCCATAGATTGTACGGAAGTCAACAATAGACCACTTTCATAATGCATTTACAACTTTCCCCCTAACTGCATAGTATCTCGTTATTGCATTCACCTGTATCTTGTCATTCAGGTTCAATGGATGGAATTCACTTTGAATCTTTTAGTTGTTACTTCTCAGACAAACCTCGGACAAGCTTTGGGGCTCCTATTGGTAACGTATTGTTTGAATGACGTGAATAAAATATTTTATTTACGCCGTTGGCATTTATGGCATTTTGACTTCTCATACGTCACTAGAGGCGTGCGTTTTTTCAAATTTTCGTCAAAATTAGACTTTATTGTGGCAAACGAATGTGAAATTCTTTTTTAGTGGATAATTTTACATAGCTTAGTGGGAACTTATTTTTCTAATTTAGTAACCCTTTAAAGACAACTGTTGAAAACTTGGAAAAAAAAAATCAAATCAGTTCCAACTCAAATGAAGCTGAAATTGACACATCATAAATGCAAGGGATGTCATTTTTTAGAGACAGTCTTCGTGACACTTTATCAATTAGTTTTCATGTAAAAAATCATTGGAATATCTAACGGGATTTTTCACTTTTGGACAAATGTGGACCTGAAAATGTGTGTGTGTGTGTGTATCAGATAATTAATTCAGAACACAACAATGGTCATTTTGCATCACACATGCAAACGCACAACTTCGTTTCTGCCCGAAGCATCATGCATTTTCACTGATACTGTGATGGAAGTTGCTAGTAGATTGTGTCATACAATGGCCATTACTGTGTTCTAAATTAATTATCTGATACACATACATTTGGGATTCCGAAGTCGTCCAAAATTTATAATCTCATTAAATATTCCAAAGTTTATTACAAGACAAGTAATGATGAAATGTCACAAAACCCATCTCTTAAGATTTGACATCCCTTGACTTTATGATGTGTCAATTCCAGCTTGCTGTGAGTTGAAACTGATGTTTGATTATATTTCAAAAGTGTCAACAGTTTTTGTTAACACCTAGTGCTTTGGTAATGACTAAAGTGCTAGAGACAAATCGGCAGATCCCATGATGATCAGAATTATCATAAGTGAAGCTTCAGATAATTTCATAAAATGAATGAAGTCCACCTCAGATGACATCATCTTTACCAGTCGTACCATCCAGCAATTACTGGCCGCAACACAGGACCTGGGCCCTGTTGCATAAAACTTACCATTGATAATAACTTTGTTATCAATGACAACTTCTATGAAAACTTTGAATTTGATTGGCTGTCCAGCAATGTTACCATGGTAGTTGCCATTGGTGGCAGAGTTACCATTAATAGTAAGTTTTGTGCAACAGGGCCCTGGTCACTGGATTTGTGCAAAAATGTGACGTCACATTTCTATTTGAGGGCCCTTACAATTTCAGAAACGTGGCACAGTCGTCTTGTCTGCGGTGGCGTTTTGATTTGATTTGATTTTGATTTCGTGACGTCACGTGCGAGGTCCGCTCCCATTTGATGTGTACAATTTTTAGTGAAAATGTAACTTTTCCAAAAAAGCTATGCATCATTTTACCTGTGCATTTGATACATCATTAGAAACACGTTTTTACACACATATCTCTATGACGAAAAAGAATCATTCATAAAAAACAGAAAAAGAACAATTTATGAAATCATACAGCACACAACTTTGGGGAGAGCACCTCGCACTTGGCGTCCCAAAATAAGAATTTCAAAATGTAATAACTTTTTTCGTCAAACCTTCACTAATAATGTTTCTTTTATATTTCTACTTTTATCGAAACCAACAACTTTTCAGGGTGTATTCAATTTATGCAGTCCCATGTGATTTGTGAAATCGACTTCTTTTGCCGTGTTAGTCTTTGTTAGTTGGTATGAGGTTGTCCCTTCACTTCGATCTAATGTAACATCTGATTTCTCTTACTTGTATCCCGTGATTGGAGTCCACCGCACACAGCACCATTTTGCCACGATTCTGCAGTCGTAAGGGCCTGCCGACTGGAAATGTGACGTCACCTTCTTGCACAAATCCAGTGAGCGGGTCATGCAATCCAGACAGTCGCAGAATCGCACGACTGGTTGGATCTTGCCGTATGTGACGCCCTCGATGTGCACACTCAGATGTTCGCAGGAAATGTATACATCTCTTATGATACTAAATCATGCGTGCATAATTATGAAGAAACGTAATTTATTACCTGATTAAACATGAACGGTTCAAAGAAACCAATGCCGTATTTCACTGCTACAGTCCCAAGGCCTCTCTTCTTCCAGCGATTGTCTCTGAAGAAAAGATACGACACATAAATGGCACGGTCTTCAATTTGCTGGAATGGATTGAAAGATAAGTTTAAACATGGTGGTGGATCTGGGCCCTTAGAAGAGGAGTTGAATGAGAAGACAAAGTACGCGCAATGATAGATCAAGAGAGGGAATCTGTACTATACACCCTACTCCTCGGTCTGTCTTCGGCTGTGGTTAGAGATTTTTATTATTATGCTATATTTATGTTTCTTTTACTTAAACAGGGCGATCTGATGAGCCATGGTCTCCTTAAAGGGGGCCTATTTTATACTCTTTGCCACATCATTTGAGCAGAATATTTGTTAATCTATATCTCGAGTTATTACGTATTGTTGATATAATCTCTGTCGTGGTTTTGAACACATGCACATGTTCTGAAATAATTCATAGCACCTTTTTTCTGCCACAAAACGCATGAAATTTGATTCCTGCCGAGTTTCATGACTTTTGCAAATAGGACACACTGTATTTAAAGGGATAGTTCACAATGAAAATGAGTTGGTTTCAATGAAAGCAGAAACATGAAAGAAAAAAGTGAAGGTTAGACGTATTATTGGTCACAGGAAAAGAAAGTTATTTGATTTAAAATTTTTGATTTTGTGAAGTCACGTGCGAGGTGCTCTCCCATAATTGTTTTATGTTGTCTACAAGTTTTGTTTAAAATGTCAATTTTCTCAGAGGGATATTTACCATTTCACCTCTGCGTTTTGGTATATCATTAGAGACAAGTGTTTAGACACTTACATCTATGAATAGAATGTATTCCTTCAGCCAAGAACAGAACAAAGACAATTTATGGAAAAAGGAGTGCACAACATATTGGAGTAACTCGCACGTGACGTCACAAAATAAAAAGCTATCATGACTTTCTTATCTTTTGAACAATTTTCGTCAAACCTTCACTATTATGTTTCTTTCATGTGTCTCCTTTTATTGAAACCAACTTATTTTCAGGGTGAATTATCCTTTTAAATCTTCCTATTCACTTCATATGCGGTGAGGTACGATAGTTTGGCTAACCTGTTGAAACTATCCACGGCTCTCTTGCGGGCTGCGAAGTGACTTTTCTCCAGACAAAGGTCCCAACAGTCCCTGACGGTGCAGTTATCCAACGTCTGATTGGTCGGTGTGACATCACCCGACTGGTACAAGTTGATCTCGCGGACCTATATGCAAAATGTGTATGAGCAATCGAGTCAAATGTATGCCTAATTTTCCATCACCGTCCACAAACTTTAATAAAGAGCAGGCTTCCAACACATCATACTAACCATTATCGTTTTAAAGGGATAGTCCAACCTGACATTAGTTGATTTAAATAAAAGCAGAAACATGAAAGAAACATAAAAGTAAAGATTTGACGAAATCCGTCATAGGATAAGAAAGTTATGACCTTTCAAAATGTGTGTGACCCCGCATGCTCTCACATAATTGTGTTGTATGCTGTGTGATTCCATACATTTTTTCATAGAGGTATGCGTGTAAAAAAACGTGCTTCTGGAGATGTATTAAAAGCACAGGTGAAATAATACCTATCCTTTTGAGGAAATCGATATTTTCACAAAAAAATATGTACACAACATATGGGAGAGCACCTCGCACGTGAGGTCAGGAAATCAAAACTTTAAACAATCGTAACTTTCTCATCATTTGATGGATTTTCATCACACTTTCACTAATATGTCTTTTTTTTTCAAGTTTCTGCTTTTATTAAAACGAACTTAATTCAGGGTGGGCTATCCCTTTAAGTTCCGCATTAATTCTTCACCAACAACAGGGACAGAAAACTAAGTCCATGAATAACAGGGGCTTCTACTACTCAAATTTGAGAAAGTTACATTTCCTAGATGTACATCGGTGAAATACAACGTATTGACGAACCAGCTATCACCTGCATATCTTTATTTCCAAAAAGAACATCAACTCAAACATCAAATTGGAACTATCGTAACCATGGTAATGGTAATCATTGAGAATCAATCACTTATTTGTCTGGTATTCAACGGGTTATTATGAGAGACCTGTTGTTGCGAGATGCCACACCTCACGCCAACCTCGGTCAACATCGTCTCCGTGATGAACATGGCCTGGGGCGCTCCGAAACCTCGAAAGGCCGTGTTCGACTTCGTATTCGTCTGACATACGAACCCCTCGACGCGCGCGGCAGGGAAGAGGTAAGCGCAGTCTGCGGCTTGCATGGCGTATCCCGTCACCTTGGAAACAAGAAGATCAAAAGTTATTTATGAAATACGATTACTTTTCGCAATTGGTCAACATCCCCAATAAAGAATTATTATGCGATAAACATGCATATTGGTGGGAAAAGAATGACCTTCTCCTTTCCCAATGCATGCGAACGAACATACAGTCAAACCTGTCTTAGTGGCCATCTGTCTATAGCAGCCAACCTGTCTATAATGGCCACTAAAATAATTCCCCCGGAGAGAGATCATGTGTTAAAGAACCTGGCTATAGCAGTCACCTGTCTATAAAGGCCACAATTTTTGTTTCCATTGGGTGGCCACTGTAGACAGGTTTCACTGTACTTGCACACAGAAGCCAGACATCCATTCACGTACACACTCACACAGATTCATATTCATACACTGTCCCTCTCCCTCTTTACCTACATGCACACATACCCGTGCGCTCACGCACTAACACACACAGACACACACACAGACACAAACAGACACACACACACACACACACACACACAAACAGACACACACACACACACAGACACAGACACACACACAGACACCCCCCCCCCCCCCCCCCCCACACACACACACACGCATACACGTAAATACACAAACACTGTTAACTCACCGCACCACTCAGATCGAGACTGAAACCCGCGTTGGAGTAGAGCTTAATATCGGCAGCCAGGATCTTGCCGTCACGAGTACAGCCCAGCCGGTAGCGGCCGAGGAACGGGTCCCTGGCGCCCGTCGACATCATGTCCTCATCGCGGTCCAACACCAACCGAACTGGCCGACCGGATCTGCAAGGAATCGTGTGATCGATATGCATTGATATGATCGATATGCATCATCGTTCATCCGAAAAATATTTGGAGATTTTGTAAAGATTTCAGGCTTAAAATGAATAAAGATAAAACCTTTACATTAGCGTTTGGTCCTCTTTCTAAAAAAATATTGAAGTTCCATTTGGTATATTAGTTGAAGCTGTCAAAATATTTGGAATAACTTTTTCATTAGATGTAGAAATTCAGGAAAATGTTAATTACAAAGAGATTTTAAGTAAAATAAAAAAAATATTAATATGGTGGAAGCAAAGAGATCTTACCTGATTGGCAAAATATAACTTCTGAAAACATCTGCACTTTCGAAAATAAATTATGTGTCTTCACTTTTACCAGTACCAATATGGGTGTTTGAAGAGATTGAAAAGTTGATGTTTGATTTCTTATGGAATGGTAAAGATAAGGTCAAAAGAAACGTGATGTCTATGGAGTACGAAAGGGTAAGACTAAAAATGATTGATTTTTATTAAAGTTGATATAAGAGGAAAAAAAATATCCATGAATTTTATATCTAATGAAAGCATATGCTATTTATAATCTGTTTATCAACATATGATATCACAAAAATCGTCTAGCCTCTTGATATCCTCAACTAAAGTACCACAAAAATGGCCTCTCTTCCGGGCCTGAAAACCAGCCACGAAATACGACTCAGTCTATATGACGTAACGTCATGGATATCCTCTCATCACGGCCCCGGGTGTCCCACAGAAAATCATATACAGAGCTCCAGAGAAATATTAGCTTTTATTTTCAAAGGGTGAAAACTTATGTAATTAATAGTTGTGTGTATATTTCTTTACCTGTGATATATTAATGATGTCGTAAATAATAATCAACAGGCTTAACAGGTAGAAATAGTTGCGTTATCAATGTTATATTTCACATTTTCATCACTTTTTTTTTTGTGTGTGTGCGTGTGTGTGTGCGTGTGTTAAAATATACGAACGTGTGTGTGTGCCTTTTCCGTATGCAGACCGTGAAAGAATCCGATCATTTTTTTCCCCCTACACGTCTCCCGAATCCGAATAAGCCGAGATTTTTTTCTTTAGAAACTGTCTCTTTTCACACACAAAAAATGTTGAGCCCGCTAATTCAAACCATATCCGAGTCGGAAATTAATATATCTAGCTAAGATATATACATTTTTGGGGTGATTCGTGTTTAATCGGGTCGAGATCACATTTTTCCCCCACCGTCTCCCATTACGAAGGGTAAATTCGTACGAAGTCCCATATGCATGTTTTCATGTAATGTGCAGTGAGTTGTTTCGTGCGTTGTATGCTGTGAAGCCTACGTGAAATTTGAATGGTGCGATCAGCGTGAAAGCGATGGACAGATCACAGATGAAGAGATAAATATTGAGTGTGTGAGAGAAATGGATAGAGAGGGAGAAAAGGAGAGATGAGGAACAGAGTAGAGACATTATTTGAGAATTCTAGAACACACATCTAGGCCAAAATGAGTCTTTGTGTACTCCCCTTTCTCACTTTCTCTTTTGACATTTCTGGATCTCTCATACTCCATATGTTATTCTCAATACCTTTTTACATCCTTTCCCCTCCTTATTCCAACCACCTGCCCTCCCCTCCTTACACCAACTTTCTCTTTCCCCTCTTCTTATGTGTGTCCACATTTCTCTTCATCACCTCTTTTCTCTCTTTTTATATTCCCCTTCTCTCTCACATGCCTGGAGTAATCATAATTTTGACTCCTATTAACAATACATGTTTTACAAACATTTTAATAAAAGTTTGAGAAAAAAATTAAGGCATATACCCAGTAGTTGGGGCACGATAGCCTGCTCCATCCTGCAAATCAATAAAAAGAACATTAGATTGGAAACCTGCATCTACTGCTAACTATTAGATGGATGACATAATTATTAGGATAATATCAACCCACGATTCTTACATGTATTTATTCTTACTACATGTAATTATATTCAGTAGTCTGCTGCAGTATAATTCAGGTGGATTCACAGGATTGAGCATGCTATCTTTACTACTCATATACCTTCTAATTAAAATAAGCCCAGAAACAGAAAGTTCTTTCACTAATAATTAGCATAATAAATATTGTTCAAGTTATTTATGCGCTATGTGGGAAAAAATCGCATAGAGAACTTAAAATTAGACTAAAGATTAAGCTAAGGAAGACACACAAAAATTGCAAGAGAGATAAAACTTCCTTTCTTTTCCTTTTATTGATGGAAGATTCAGACGATTAGGAGCGTGATCACAACATGAGATCAATTAGAATATGCAGGCATGCATCTGCGTACAATCCGAGTCAGATTAAATCTAGAACACATAAAATGGAGATATCAATTATCATTTCAACTCACGAGTGTGCTTGGGGGAATATTCCAAAAAATTTAGTTATCCAAGAAAAAAAGTTCCTGCAGTGGCAACAGGGGTATTAGTTCAAAGTCACAGGTGGGAAATTGTGGGAAATTGTGGGAAATTCCTCCACGGGAAGTAGTTCTTGTGGTGCGGTCGCGATGTCGTTGATGCTGCGGCGGCTCGAGCTACAGGAGAACGACGTCGACGGAGTCCACGCTGTCATTGCGAATGGGACGTCTCATTTCCAGAAGGAGGCCTTTATGACTGCAGAATCGTGGCCAAATGGTTTCGTCTGTTGATGTCCATGCAGCTGTAATAATAATCCACCCCCTGGACTGTATTTAGTAATCCGCCATCAACGAACGTTGGTGGTGCATCAACACACAAAAATTTTCACCCTGAAATACAATCGGGCGGACAGATTCGTGGAGTCGCGCAATCTGTGGTCTGCTGCGGTGTGCGTACTATGTGAATCAGTGGCGTAATGTGTGCACGACTGAATATTGATCTTCTCTCAAAAATATGGGTGTCCTGATGAGGAACGCGTTCCATCATACCCAGGTGAGGACAGCAAATCCAAGAACGATGTCATGCCCGCTGGCTGAAAGGAGTGGTCTCCATGGCCAGCAGCGCGGATGGACTACATCTGGCAGCTTGATGAGCAATCCTGAGCCATGTGTTTTCTACAATGAAGACCAAAGGAAAATCATACACTGTTTTAATAAAGCAACTACATGTAAGCGACCTAGGTTGTTTGATGATTTTTGAAAATATACATTTCTGGGTCAATTGATAAGAATCATATTCATTTCTCACATTTTCACACAATGTAATTGGGGTATAGCTAGCCTACTGCCAGAGTATCGATCAGCACACGAGTGTCACTACTTAAAAAACTCTCTAGAAATTCTGAACAATGCCTCTTATAATGTGTGTAAAAATAGTGCTGCAATTCGCATTGATTTTCTACATTGATACACATTGAACTTGTTAATATTAATATTAATATTTTCACAAGTACATTTGAGCCTAACCAAATTTAGTACTGTTGTTGCTAAACTGTTACTGTTAGTGTTACTGTGTGAGTTAGAAAGGGACAGTGCCCACTGGCTAGTAATTCTGTGAATGAAATTTGAGCTATCCCTTTATTCGGGTTAAGATCACACTTGTCCCGATGCATGTACATTTCAGGGAGGTGACGAACTCCGTTTCGAGTCATCTTTCATGCCTTCCCTGCATGGAAAATTTGTCAAAATTCATCAAAATGCAGTGAAGAAAATAATTGTACTTACCAAGGCCATGCACCATGGCGTGAGCACACTGAATTCAGTGCATGAGCAGTGGCGAATTCTGCCTTCACAAGTTCCGTTTCATCTTAATCTCTGGACTTGACAACCCACCATCGATCATCTTCCATCATGGATCCAAGCAACCACACCAGCTAAGAAGCACAAAAGCCGACTTTTGTCCAAAATTAGTAAATTTCCTGGAGTATAATATCACAAGCAGCTACAGTGAAAACGGATGCGAGCGTAGCGATCGTGCATGCATGTGTACATATGCATGCTACTTCCGCTGGCTTAGCTCTGTGCGTATAAATCGCTCACTCGCGGACAAAATATCGTCAGCTTGAATTTCAACAGCGAGAAATTGTGATCATGCAAACTTCCTATTTGACTATCCTTATTTCAAATATCTCGCTTGTTATGAATATGTAGGCTGTCAGCTATGATTAATGAGGAGAATGATTCCATATACAGTTCAAAATTTAGACACATCCATAATAGGTCTACTTTTGCTCCAAATTTGCAAGTCAGATCTAGTGTAGCCTATACCGAATACCCCCGCACACACCATTCGTTTCCAATCCTAAAAAAAATATATTTCACGGTATAAAAAGAATATTGTGATTCTATAACATGTTTCAATTATTTATTTATTAATACTGATTAAGAAGAAATCAAATAGATTGACTCATAATAACAATATAAGCTCTGAGACAACTGTGTATTTACGTCGACTTTCTACACAACACATCACTCCCCATCACTTTCCCGACAAATGTATGCATTACGTGACGTCATGTCAAAGGTACCGAATTCACTGCGTGAAAATCGGCGATCAACGACTCCCAGATTCAGTGAAGTTTAATCAGTTATTGTAGTATTTTCATTTCGTTCTGTTGTATTTGAGTCTCATATCCATGTTAATTAGGTTGAAAGCTTTCTAATGATGTAAAGATCTCAATTTTTGTGATCGTGCTCTTATGTCTACTTTAAGTTATATATGTACAAAGAGTCATGAGGCTTAAATGGCTTTTGACAAGAGATTTCAGAATAGGACGGAAACTTTTTTTTTTTAGATATGGAACACGTGATGCAAGAGGTCTTTTGTTATTATTTCCTAAATCTTCACTGAATAGGTGCAAAATATCATTATCAACATTTTATATGGATACGTTGGAAATTTGGGCCGCTACCAAAGAAGTACTTTTTGAAAAAGAACTATCAAAGAGAAACAGATCTTTTTGAACAACAGATTTATTCGACTAAATGGGCAAATGCTATTTGATGTATGAGAGTTTAAGTAATGTGTTCAAATTAGTTTTTACAATTGCTGCTTTGTGAACTCTATTGTATTAATTTAATTTGAGAGAAAACAATAAAAATCTTTATAAAAAAAGTTCAACGATGATACACTCGTTCGGCCAATGATAGGCAGATGATGGAAAGTACTGTAAAGTGTACAGTGTTAAAGGATTTGCTGGCAAACTTTACGATACTGATAATAACGATGAAAATAAGAATAAAAGCTTTATAAATGATGATTATAATGATAATATCGATAATAAAAGTGATGATAATAATGATATATTTGATACGTGCATATCACAGGTGTTCTTATGCGCTGTAAGAAATTGAAATACATGGAAAGCGTAGAAAAAAAAAACAAGCTCTCAGCATGCAATACCGCGTTGTAGTTACTAGACATACTATCACATTCCACAGAAAGATTCCAACCTAAAAGAGTATCTACGTACCGGAAATCAAAGAAAGTGAAAGCAGCATGTTCGGTGGTTAAGAGCGTGAAGTCAAAGCTACTCAGAGGACACAGGGAAGCGGGTATACATGCCAAGAGTAAAACGGACGTTTCTGATAAAGATGAGAAGGGTATTAGAGCAAAAGTTATCGCTAATAATGCGCTTTTATTCGCTTACCTGTTCGCCGCGACCGCACAGTAGCAGGCATTACGACATGCCATGGATTCCTTCCCGCCAAAAGCACCTCCCAGCCGCTTGACTCGGCAGGTCACGCGGTTGCGAGGCACGCCCAACACGGATGCTATTTCTGACTGAGAATGGAGGGTGGGGGTGGGGGGGGGGGGGGGTGGGGGGAGGATAAATACACAAACAACAAGTTAGATACTTACAAGTATGTGTCATATCACATGTCACTCTACCCTGTATAAAGAATATTAAATAAATCAATAACAAATAAGTGAATAAACTCTATAGCTTATTACCAGTTTTTAGGCAAATCGAAAATGATACAGAGTTAGCACACTAACTTCTATATCTCATTCTCGGAAGCACGTTTATGTACATTTCTTAAGAACACATCACACAAGAAAATCCCCATGATATATTTAGAAAGCCACGTCAGTAAATGACGTATTTAAAATAAACATTAGCAATGATAAACATCGCAGACAAGAATAAAACATATACATCAAACAAACAAACCATGAACAACAGCAAAGCACATCTGAGAAGAAATTAGACAAAAAGCAAAAGATGTGTAGTAGAAGTGGTGGATCAGCAAAGCCCAATCCCCTAGTGATTAGATTATTCATATATGCGTATATGCAAAGCCCATCCCCTGGTGATTAGATTATTCAGATATGCGTATATGCAAAACCCAATACCCCAGTGATTGGTTATTCATATATGCGTATATGCAAAGCAGAGAAGGAGAACAAAGTATAAAACATTTAAAAACAGGGTGGCCCTTTAATGAAAGTCATGAAACTCGGCACGGATGAGGAATATACCCTAACCATGAAAGGTATGAAATTTCCTAGTCATAGCTTCACGAACAGTTTTCAGGAAAGAGTGAAAAGCTATCCTTGTTGAAGTTTGAAACGCATCGACCGTGGTCTACATTCATTATGCTGCATTGCAACGAGCAAACGTGCGGCTCTTGCATTACACACACTACTTGCATTACCACTGACATTCACTGACTTACATGTATGTGCGGACCTACTAGAAATTTAAAAATCAATATAAATCCCGCTTAAAGTAAGCTTCTTCTCTAATGATTGTGAGGGAAGTTTTTACACTGTCATTTTTGTTAATTTTCTGTGTTTTGACCCAAAAAATATTTTGCTATTTTTAGGTTTCTCTCTCTCTCTCTCTGTGTCTCTTTCTCTCTTTCTCTCTCTCTCACTCTCTCTCTCTCTCTCTCTCTCTCTCTCTCTCACTCAAGTGCCACATCTAGAGTGAAGTTGGCGACCATGAAATGCCAGGCTTTCCTATCCAATGAAAGTCTAAGAAGCTTAATCTTCTCCATTCCAGTCCATGTTCCAATGCTCTGCAAAAACGTTTTTATGGCTGCCCTGCTTTTTATGTAGCAAAATGTAATGTTTTGCTTTAAACTACATTATATACTAGTCCGTGTGTGTGTGTGTTTGTACACTCACCTGAATCGAATCCAATCCTTGGGCGGAAACAAAGACCTCCATCTCTCCATCTTCGCCTTTCGGGACCGCTATCGCACTCTGCGTCTCAAAGTAGAAATGTTCCTGCGCGCCTGTCCTGGCCTCTCCCTCGATGACGTAATCGCTCTTCTCGAACCCTTCCGCGAGGTCCCCGCGTTCAATGACCCTTGAGAAGTCAAGAAACGATTGTTTTTCGATGGCGTCCTGGAGAATAAATGTACGACATTTATTGCACAATGAATAAAAAAGGGATTACAACTGAGTAACTGTCAAATTGATTGAGTCCGTACAAAGTTAGTAATTACAGCAAGTATCCATTGTGTGCAACGCAGCAAAATACATCAATGCTATCTCGTCATTTGATTTGATCGGTTGATTGGAAAGAAAAAAAAATCATTCAAACATGAAATAATACATTTGATACAATTCATAACCTAACATTGAAATCATATATTTGTCATATATATCTAAAATATTGAAATATAATATTATATTTCAAGCTAATTCGGAAGTTCATCTATATATGTCCCACGTGACAATCGACAAAGCTACATGTATTTAACTCAAAGACTGCACTTGCGCATTACTCAATTCGACGCTCTGGCCCATCAGCAAATTCACTTCCCACTGAAATAAAAAAAAGAAAGAATGAGCACGACATACCCTTTTACTAAAGAAGTAAAGCTTTCTTTTTGTATTATTATGTTGATCCCCCATGACTTGGTACGACAACATCGTCGCCTGCAACTTTGTTGTCAATGAATTAATAACATAAGGAGCGGTGCACAGCTTTCGTTCTCTCTCTCTCTCTCTCTCTCTCTCTCTCTCTCTCTCTCTCTCTCTCTATCCCTCACACTCTATCTGCTATAAAATAATTGATATAAAGGTTGCCATACTTTCAAGCTTCGGCTTATTATGAAAACCCTTCTGTTTGATTTACCTTCATTTTGTTACGATGGATTATATGATGTACTTTGTGCTTTCATTCCGTCAAGCTTTTACATGTTGTAAGTCGAAATATATCAAATGAAATGAAGAAGACTGGTCATGAAAACGGTGTGACCTAGACATATACAAAAATGTAATATGTTTCAAGGTTGAATACATGCCCAATGATGATGTGATTAAACCATCGTAAGCTAAGTGATCAATCGGGCCGGCGGGATGGGAAAGCAAGATAAAAGCACAGAAATTAAGAGTCTGTCTACTTAGGAAAACAACATGTATGACTATGTTACCTCCAACGTAATGATAGATTCCAACTCTTCATATTCGATCTCAACAAGCTGGGCAGCTTTCCGTGCTGCAGTCTGCGTGTCAGCTAAGATGCCCCCTATGGCCTGACATGCGTGGAAGATCTGCACAAGACACATACAATAATGAAAGCTGTAAAATGTGAAAACGAAAATTAAATATTACATGATTATGTTGAAGAATATGAATGTTTAATGGTTAAGTTCATGTCTTGATAGTACATTGAAATATACTCAGCAGAGTGGAAGGTCCTTCGAGAAAGGTTTGATTTCATTTGGTGGACAAAGTCGTTATTCTGGTCACTCTCTGTAAAATCAACAAGTTGTGCTTCGTCCTATTAAAGTCAGAATAGAGCGGACACTAACCATGTAAAGTATGGTTACGAGTGGGAAACAAATTTGAAAGATCGGCTATGTGGTATAATGAAAGTATATAACTATAAAATGTGTGTGTGTATGTATGTCTGTCTGTCTGCCTGTGTGTCCTTTGACAATCTGACCTCTTTGGTAGCAAAAACCTCCCCATCGGGTCCGATCGCTCCAATAGTATTCTCCCCTGGCACGTCCTCAGCGCTAACGAAATAACGCACGCCCTCTTGCGCCAATGCTCGACAAGGGTCCACAGATCTGAGGTGATAAGTTATGTAATACATGATTTATGTCCATGTATACTTAAATAACTAATACGAAGAAAAACAACCTCTTCTTCCGAGCCTCCGCCCAGTAACGTGGTGAACTGAATATGACATTGTGGTCACCTAGAAAAAAAAGTTTAAGCGAGCCGTAATTCTAACATTCCGTAACAACATGTCCAATTGCAGTTTGACCTAAATCGCTCAATAACATTAGTATAAAGGTGTGCAGTAAGCCCATGAAGTTTCCAAAAGCTGGTAATGAAAACTATGGAAAGATGGAAAGAAACCCAATATGTCAATTGTACTCTACTTGTATTTTATCCACGACCTAAACATGCTAAACGATTTTTTTTGCAAAATTTTATCATTTTTATCTCCTTGTATTGACTGTGTTAACATTCTTTGTCAATTTATAATGATATCATATGTGGACTGCGAAATTCGTGTTTTATCTCAATATCTAACATCTATGTATGAAGTAATAATGTAAACACCCGTTTTTATACAGCTGAACAAATGAATTCAAAGAGTTAGTAAGGAACAAACAAGCTACATTATTTTAGGATTGTAAGAATGTTTTAAGAGAACTAACTTGATTTTGGCGTGTGCCCTTCGACCGTACACCAAACTCATGTAGAGGGTGCCTGAACAAGAAAGAGAGGACATGAAGAATACATTTTATAAATTACTTTGTTATAGTAATCATTATTTAAGATTCGAGATTAATTTGTTTCACTCATAAAAGACAAGATATAAACATTAAAGAAATAAAGTACTACACATATAAACAAACATACATGACATGTACACGGCAGCGGCCAGTCTGTTAAAGATTTTAGATAAGAACAATTCAAGACTCTCACTACTTCCACCACTTCAACTACTCGTGACGGTTGAGGCACGATCGATAACAACGAGGATATGATAAGAACAATTCAAGACTCTCACTACTTCCACCACTTCAACTACTCGTGACGGTAAAGACACGATCGATAACAACGAGGATATACGTATCGTCATGTGGTATGTTGCTTTTAAAAATTTTTTACACACTTCATCGTTTCATAAAATCTTTTCCCCAGTCCGCTTCTTCGTCCTTCGGCTTTATATCATGGAAGACTTCCGACGATCTCATATTAGGCGACATGAGTTGATAAACGCAAAGTTTTTTGAAACGCGTTTGTAAAGGCCTTTGGAAGCGCCTTTTGATAGTGGGTATTGAAAGGCGTTTCAAATTCTGGAAAGATGCTAAACGCGGCAAAGATACCTTTCCGATAGCTCTAATGATCACGAACTCGTGTCTGTTCTACACTGCTTTGCACGTGGCTGTTCTTGGCTGTTCTTGGCTGCAATGCGGCTGCTTTGGGCTGCTCTTGATTGGCTTGCTCTCGGTATGTTTTGCCACGATCTCATGTTACAAAAAGCTATACCAATTGTATAGATACACCGCTAAGATTATCAAATCAAATGATCAAATCACCTTTATGTGGAGGCATGTCACTGACGTAGACGGCCTCGCCCGTGGCGTGGTGGTCGGCTGATTTGTGCCGCATTGGTCGGCCTACCGGGTCATGTGGCTGCTGGTCTGCGGGCACGCCCTGCAAGCGGGTGCAACAGAGGTGTCCTCCAGGTTAATTTGTTATGACACTTATACAAAATACACACCCCCCCCCCCATGCACACACACACACACACACACACACACACACACACACACACACACACACACACACACACACACACACACACACACACACACACACACACACACACACACACACAAACTTAAAAAGTATTCGGTACATGTAATCTATGTTTTCCCCCCTTTCTCTGTATTGAATACCTTTTGTCTTGTTCTTTCATCATTTTCTCTATTAAACGTCTCGAAGCAGACTTACTAAAATGCAAATATATGAATATAATTTTCAAATTAAATTCAGATCATTGTGATGAACTTTTTAAACATCTTTTCAAAGAGTTCAATCATACATTTCACCACGATAGATTGTTTTATATCATTAATATCATCACCTAGAAAATGATCATAGTGTATTTTACAACATGTGACATTTGATCAGTTGAAAAGCTTTGTACTTCAGTTTTTAAACCTGGGTACTTAAGCCCTGCGTTCCAGTATCACACCTGAAAGAACTGAGTAGCGGAAGGTTGATCTTCTGGAAACCCGTTGAGGGCGCTGCGTTCTTGGGAAGATAGACTTCCTGCAGAGTTGAGATGCTGCACGCAACACAAACAGAGATACGAATCTAAAGCATTGAGATTAATGTAACCGACATGAAGCGTGAAAGGAAGATTATTTTTATTTCTATTAATAGCCTACAAAGTAGAAAACATCTAATCTTGACTTCCTTCTCACTTTTTGATGATCAGATCATTTCAATGTATTGATTATGTTTATCAATACACCAATGAATATGAAACCTTGTTGTTGAACTTAAACTCAAAATCTACTTTAACGAAATTATGGTTGCAGTGTATCAAATACATTTCTGACTAACTAGTTAGGGTAAACGATCAAGTGCATGTATCAAAATGATCACATGTACCAACCTTGTTGATCGATCGCTGCTCCAGAACGGCGAGGTGAAATTTGAAGAAGAATCCTAATGCCAGGGACTTTCTATAGGAGTCCATCCCCCCGGGAGCTCCTGAAGGAAGACTCTCCAAAGACTTAAGGGCGACCTCAAGGAGAGTATTGTCCCAGATTCTGTGGAACGAAGAAGGATGCCGCAGCGAAAGACAAAGTAATGTAACATCTGCAATGTTACATCTGCGATTAATACATATTTTACTCGTTAAACTTGTATTATTTTCGTTTTGTTTTCCTTCGTTCTTAAGTCATGTTTTTGAACTTGCCTTTCTGTGCTTTCTGCAATTGAAAAGAATATCATACCATATTGCCATAATATTTCATTCCAACTGACTTTGATAAACTGCACGATGTGTTTTGTAGTGCTCAATGGGAATTATGTATAATGGACATCTGGCGTACAAAGAGTTAAATAAAACTGAATAAATCAGCAAATAATTGAATAAAAAAAAAAAAAATAACGATATATAAATAGGTGTTAGTAAGACATATTTCAGTGACCAAGATCCTTAACTTACTTCCCTCTCAGCGTCGCCATGGTCTCGGATGCCACCACGGCCGTGGGCGCCACGCCTCCAAACACCAGGGCGACGTCGCGCACGATGTCCGAGTCGGCCTCGAAGACGACTCTCATGCAAGCGTTAACGATGGCGCTGTCGAATTCACGGCGATGCGATTGCTTGAACGTCATTACGTACTCATGCTATGGACAAAGCAGTCCACGGAGAAGAAGGGCGGAAAGGTTGTTAATATCTTGTATCAGTTTGGCATATACAGGGTATATCGCTGACATGACGGTTTTCGATCATTAGATTTTAAATCAAGTGCAGTTGGGAGACAACAGTTGGCGCTATGGGCCCATCTATACGCAGAGTTTGGCTAACCCGGTTTCAATAGGTAACAACATGGCGCGTGTTGCTTTGTTAGGTAAGCAGATAACAAAAGAATACGCACCACGTTGTTACCCATTGAACCCGAGTTGGCCAAACTCTGTGTATAGATGGTTCTGATCGTGCCCTTTATACACACAGTTTGGCCAACGTTGGAATTGAGTTTATTTCAATAGGGAGCAACATGGCGCGTATTTTTTGGTATCTGCTTGCCCAACAAAGCAACACGCGCAATGTTACCCTCTATTAAAATCGAGTTAGTCAAAGTCATTGCATAAAGTGCTCTGATCGTGACCCTGCCATAAACTTTTAAACAAATGCAATATAACCTTTTCGCCATATACACAAAGTGTTATGCATGTTCCTAAAACAATATTTTAATAATGGAAACTCCAAAACTTGACGGAGGTTTGACTGAGTAGCAACAACTCATATATTCAAAGTGCATTCCACCAAGTGAATCTGAATGACTAGATACAGGTGAATGTAATAACGCATTACATTATTTAAGGGGGAAAGTTTGAATACATAAATACAAACTGTCTTACGATTGATATCAATGGTAATTCTGTACATTATAACTAAGAGATTACACCTCTTATAGCCCTGACAGGACGGGGCCCAGAAGTCAGGATTTGTCATGGTATGACTCTATTCTATGTAAGACATATATAACTTACCTCTCTGGTGACTGGCAGAGTTACGCTCCTGATTACGTCATCTGGTCTGAGGATGTTTGCTACTCCTTGACTGATGAAAGTCTCATCCAACCTCACCGTGCGGGAGCCTGTACACACAGCATCGCAACACGATGTTATCATCATCATGGACTTGGTAAGGTAAGGGATAGGATGGCCCAATATATATAACTATAAATGTAACTATAGTATATTGGTAGATAGTGTTGCTGGTTTTGACGACGACGATGACGATGATAATGAAATGGCTGTTTGATTTTTTTTATTTCATTTGATTTGATTTGATTTGGTTTTTATTTATGCATGGGAGCCATCGATTAACCAGACGGGCCGTGCCTTTTTGATTGGAGTGATGGTGAAGGTGATGTTGCTGATGGTTATAGAGAGGAGCGGATATACGACTTCATACGATTTCAACGATGTACTCAGGTATTGTGGTGGATAGTGTTGCTGTTTGTTTTGATAATGATGATGATGTTAATGATGATGATGATGATGATGATGATGATGATAATGATGATAATGAAATAGATGCTGGTTGGAGTGATGGTAGAAGTCGTGGTGTTGGTGGTTATAGAGAGGAGCGGATTTACAACTAGATACGACTTTACTTATGTACAATTGTATACATGAGCAGGTTTCTTCGTCATAATGCTAATCGGCAAAAAGAAACCATGAGAAACAGCAATGTAGTACAAATCAAATACTCTTTTATTGTCATCGTCATTAACTTTCATGAGGTTTTTCTTTTGGGAGATGTATAAAACAGTGTGGATATTTACATTGGATATTATGTGGGGAATTAATCAGCATAACATACAAACCTGCAGACTTTGACACCACTTCCAGCGTGCTCCCTGCTGCCAACAAGATCGGGATGAGATCGGACGTGGATACAGCGTTCACTATGCAGCTACCCATAGCCTGATGTGGTAGGTGGAAGGAGTGTGAGAGACCTCAATCAAAAGTACGGGTAGAATATGTAATGAGATATATATATATATATAATGATATATGAGTGTGTTTTTTTATTTTTACCCAGTACCCAGGGTAGCTTCATCTGTGAGAACACTGCTTCTCATTATGGCCCTACATTATCATCCAAGTCTGTTGATCAAAGGACCCTAACTAGGCCATGCTGCAAACATGTTTTGAACTTACAATATATGGTAGCTGCCATAGCAACAGCAGTAAACCTGCATGTCCATTGGCTGCTACCATGCTACTATTAAAGGTAAGTTTTACAAGTTTCGGGACCGCATACCTCTCCTTGTTACGGGGCAGCTCTGTGGATTAAAACAGTGGCAGCTGCTGGGTTCGAACCTTTAACCTCCTGATCGAGAGTCATGGGATCGATCCACTTCACCACACCACTTCTATGAAGTTAAACTCGCAAAGGTAGTACACATGAAGACACGCAAGTCCCACAGACCAGTTTGGTATTAGCAAGGACATTCGTATCGGTCAAATACAATATAATACAAAAAGGATACATATGAAACTAAAATAATGAACACGAAGGAAGACGATGACAAAGAATGTTATACTTCTTATACTTTCCTTTAATAGAGGGATAGTTCACCCTGAAGACAAGTTGGTTTCAATAACACGAAGCAAACATATTAGAGAGAGTGTTCTCCCATATGTTGTGTACAGTTTATTTACATAAATCGTTCTTTTTCTGTTTTTGACGACGAAATTACTTTTTTTTCATCCAGGTATGTGTGTAAAAACGTATTTATAATGATGTTTCAAATGCACAGGTAATAGGATGCATGTTTTTTTTTTTTTTTTTTTTTAGCAAAAGCACATGTTCGAAAAAATTGTACACAGCATGTGGGAGAGCACCTTGCACGTGACGTCACAAAATTAACATTTTCAAATATCATAACATTCTTTCGTGTGTCTGCTTTGATTGAAACGAACTTTCAGGATTTCAGGATGAACTGCATGAGTGGAAAAATGATAGCTATCGCTGAACAAAAACATATAAGGCTCGATAACTTGTTAATTGACAAAAATAGATTCTTAGTTTATTTGCCGTACTTGTACACATATCTAAAAAAGTGTCGGGTGGCACACGGTAGCAGGTATGCGACATGGAAAATTGAGCTGAGAACTGGGAAATCTTTGCTTGGCCATGTTGGCGGGAAATGATCTAACAACACATACCACCACATTCCTGATCTGAGTGCTTCCAAATCGCCGTAGCATTGTGGATATGGCCGTGTACAGTCTTGTCGCATGTTCTAAGAAAACAATTGGAGATCAAAGAGAGAAATTACGGATATTTTTGGGATATTAGAGCAAATGCATATTATACACCACTAGGTGAGAAAAAACAGTGTTTATTTGTTGATCATGATGGTGTCATATTTTCATTGTTACATGCTTTGGTTTGTACAAAAAAGTATTAACTTGTTTTCTACGTGGCTGAAAAGGAAAGTGGACATTTAATCTCACAATAAGAACAAAGAATAAGTGCTATGGTACAAATTATTTTGTCAATTGTTTATTGCTGCTTGCTACTTATTCACCTGGCTGCTGCTGGATAACGTCCTTAATGACGTCATCCAACCGGGACAGCGTAACGGAAGCACCAACCACGACGCCGTCAGCCGTCACCTCGACGGCCTTCAGCTCCGTCACGTTTCTCACATCCACCAGGACAGGGAATGAGCGAGACTTAAACCGGGTTTCCAAACCTGCACAACATGAGCATAAATATAAGCATGGCAGGAGATCAGAAGTTTGATCTTCCATTGCATTCAAGGTGGCTCTATACTGACAGTTTTCATCTTTCAGCCCTGCCTCTTTTCACAAAAGCCATTTGTCCATTTAACTCTGTCATTGGAAATATTCGTTTTCCTCTGTCATAATGATTCCCCTCAGTCCCACTGTCATTCTTTCTAATAGTCTCTATTATTATCGCTTTCTGTTTCGGCACTTCAAAATCGATATTTCTCTCCTCCATACTGTCTGTTTATATGTTTGTCTTGTATATCCTTACTTTCTTCCTCTCTGTCTCTCTCTCGATCTGTTTGTTCCTCTGTATTTTGCATATTTTGCCTCGTCTCTTGATAAATTCAATCTCCCCGCCCCCCTTTCCTAATACCCCTTCTATTTCTCTCTATTTCTCTCTCTCTCTCTCTCTCTCTCTCTCTCTCTCTCTCTCTCTCTCTCTATCTCCATCGCTTTCTTCATCTTGAATTTGTCTCTCCTTCCCCCTTTATTTTAATAATCATCTTTCTCTCTCCGTCTCTCTCTCTCTCTCTCTCTCTCTCTCTCTCTCTCTTCCTCTCTCTCTCTATCTCTCTCTCTCTCTAGGTTTATCTCTCTATTATGCATTCGTATCTGTCGTACCTATGGCAGTGTTTCCGTTAATGAGCTTTGCATCCGGGAACTCTGCCTTGATGGCCAACACATCCTCCAGGGTCAAAGGTCGATACCACGTGACATGCTTTCCTCTGAACATAACCTTTTTGCTGATGTCGTCATGTGAAAGCTACAATGAACACACCAGAGGGTATCGCGTGGGTTATTATACAAATTGACCTGTTTTCAAACAAACCAAATATGTATCAAATAAATAACCAATAGGCCGAAAATTACACGTTCACTTTCATATAGTTAATCCACAGTTCCTAATTGTTGTAGGGTTCATGATTAATCATACCCTATAAAAATGTCTTTTTGATTTTAAGCATCTGAAGGCGGAGTTAAAAGTCATTTAGTTAGTAACGGAACAGAACGTGTCCCTGTACTCATATACAAAACAAAAATGTCGTCATTAGGAAGGAAATGTGCAGGGCGTCATGAGAAGGTCTTCAATTCAGTTATTATCTTTGTATTCAGTACATGAAACTCTGAGATAATAAAGACGCTCTTTGACAAAAGAGAATAGGGATAGTCCTTACCATTAAAGCCGGTGGAAAGATCAAATCTTGACTCGGGTCGTATTTTGCAAACTCTCTCGGGTTAAAGAGTACAGCACGCTGAGGTAATTGGAGACAGAGTAAAACATCAAAATAAAGAATGGAACATTCGTAAATACATGTATTTAGTCTTCTCCAAAGTGGTACATTTTGTGCAAATGTATTACGAATGATACAAAAGATTGTTTTGTAGAATTACTCGTGCTTTCAGCTAACATGCTCGGTTTATTATGTGAGCCGTTATATAAATAATTGTGTTTTAAATTCAACTTTGCCTCTCCGCTCTTCATAGGTATTTGAATGATCACTTTGTGATTATGTTAATTTAGAACGAAAGAGCCTTTAATAGTTATTTGTGTGTCTGTGTTTCCTGTTTGCTTGGATGTAAGACATCACCAAACATGTTAGTATAGAATCTCCATCCTTTCCCTATATCATGTATATAAAACACATTTGTGTATCCCCCTCCACTATCAATACGATTCCGAGTATTCACAAATTCTCTAATCCATACAACTTTGTTCAACTATCGTGTTTCTGTCTCGCATTAATGAAGTACATAGTAATGTCCTATGTATACTTATTTGCGGATTACATGACGTTCGTGTATGTGTTTTTTAAATTATATAGATTGTCTGTTTCATTGCGTTACGCCAGCTTAATACATGGATGCTCTAATCAAGGCCCCAGTCACAGAATACAAATGCGTATCATTATACACATAATGTGCACCGTCACCTTTACATGTGGATTTTTCTTTACCCGCAAAATAATATCAGCGCTGGGTTATTGCCATACACATAACCGTTCATCACCTGTCATGAACCATTTTATACTCCTGGGTGGAGAGCAGCAATTAAGTACCTTGCTGAGGACACAGGTGCCATAATGGGGCTTGACACTGGGACCTTGGGATCCTCAATTACAATTCCCAACCGCTGTACCGCGACGTCTCCAATTATCCAATACGATATCCTTGCCTCTCCGTGACTCTGGTGATATTGTCTTTGAATGCTAAAACATGTTCATAGAATCCTGCGCATATCACTTACTTTAGAATCCTGCGCATCGTCCGATTGTTGAGGATCTTGACATTTGCCTCCGCAGCACCCGTCCTTCTACGATGTATGTAATCGATATATAAAACGATACCAAAGGGATATGAGCATAGAGTAAAATTCAGAATAAAAGATTCGGACATGAATAAGCGTACAATAAAAAAATGGAGGAAAGAGATATGAACATTTTAATACGGTTTCACGATTACCTTATGTAGGTAAATACAACATATAAAAAAGCATCCTATATACCGGGCCTATATATCCCAGTATGATGGTCCATTATATCCATTGCGTTCTTCTTCTTCTCAATATCCTTTTCTCATCCAACCTTGGACATAGGTAAACGCTCTTCAACTTCCTAACACGTTTCCTTAATAATGTCTTCTTCATTTTCTTTTCCTTTCTTTTTTATGCTCTCTCCTTCTTTCTTTCTGTAGCAATTGTTACGATGACTGTATCAGGAGAGGTCGATTCGTTTACCTTAGATTGAAACAGTTTCAAGCTTTGGTTGAACGTTACTGCACAATGGCCTTTCTTCCTTGTATACCCTCCGTGTGCAATGCAACCTAATGCTCCGTGGGCAGATGGGAATTGCATGTATTAATTTGGATAAAAAGTCCTCAACGGCGCCTAAGAAAGTAACAAAGCCTGCCTTAAAAGGCTCTAATGAACTGCCTGACCTTGCAGAATGTTTGGAAGCCGGCCAGGATGGAGCGGTACCCTGTGCATCGACAGAGGTTACCCGCGAGTGCGCCCCGGATCTCCTCCACGGTCGGCTCAGGGTTGTTTCGGAGGAGCGTGTACATCGACATGACCATCCCTGGGGTACAAAAGCCGCACTGAGAGCCGTGTGCTTTAGCAATGCGCTCCTGTATTGTGAAGAAGAAAGAACATTAAGAATATAAACAGATGTAGTACAAGCATGTTTGAACATTCTTATTAATTATTTTAATAATTCATCATTGAAACTTTTCTGGAGTTACCCTTTAATTATACCTATGACATATCTAATAGGCTTTCTATTAGCAATCTGCAATGGCTCTGTTGATAATGGCTTTACAACCATATACATTCATGTATGCAAATTCTATGACAATTTTGAGTCTTATATCATTGTTGAGACACGTGAAAACGATTTCCTAGATCTATGACATGACATTGTGGGCGGGCGTAACGTATCAAAGCAAAACACACGTGAAAGCATTTGATTAATTATATGGTCAGCCGATATGATCGGATTTTTGCTGTCCTACTAAAACCCGCCAAGAGCAACCAATAGGCAGCCAAGAGTAGCCAAATTTGGCGAGGAAGCTGCCAAGACCAGCAGAAAAAACCAGGAGACACCGGAGACACACGGTAGACCTCTGCAGGACATTTGAAATGGTTGTTCTGTGAATTGAATAAGTATTTTAGAATTTTCCCAGAAAATCGTTAAATCTCTTGGCGACCTCTGCGCCGCGATACCGAACGATAGCTGTAACGATCATTAACTCATAGCTGCCTCTTGGTGGCTTTTAGTAGGACTCGATTTTTAAGCCGCAGCAGTGGGATACGCGATCACGATCGCATTGTAGGGAAAACGATAGGTGGCCTACTGACCTGTACGGGGTGCATTTTGGTCTTGGTGCTGCCTATTCCTTCCACGGTGGTCACGGCGGCACCATGCACCGCGCACAGGGGTGTCAGACACGCATTGACCGCCTGGTGCCTGGTTCCAAACACAGTAGTAACCATAGAGATTAATCAAAGGCATTTAAGACATTATCCCCTAAGTATGGTGTCCCTGAAAAGACGCCATAGACATCCGGGGTATCAACAAAAAAAAAAAAAAAGCGGTTACATAGGTGGGCCGACGTGATTTGTTGCACTTCATATTCCATATTCATTATGTGCAGAGGTACGGAATCTAATACTTTCCCATCCGCTCGTAAGACCATTTACATATTTTATAATGTATTGATGAAAGAGTAGTTTTTAGGAACTGTATGATAAATCACTCAGAATAAGGTTCAAAATTACGGTTTGTGCCGTCTCCTTACAGCAAATCCTAATGTAAATGTGAAAAAAACATATCGGGTAAGTCGATCTCGTATTCACATTTTCTTTTGTGAGGAGTGAAAACGATATCGTTCCCTCTTGCTATAGGTGACTGTTCACTAAAATACTCATCTACACCTACCCTCCTCCGAAAGGCTCATAGTAAATCTGTCAAACACTAAACGAATATGACAGTTACGGTAAAACAAATACATGAAATACAAAGTTCAAGTGAGTGGAGGGAAACATAATAGTTAAAGATATGTGTACCCAAGGAAGGGCGGAGTGGTATGGAGTTATAATGGCGGAAATGGATTCAAGTGGGCATGCCTGTATTTGTAGTTTGAATAGCAATCTAAAGAGAGAATATTTACATATATACATTGAGCTCCCATACCACCAACTATTGACATTTAATAATCAAAAGTTAATATTATGGACAATCAATATTAGTAAAATGTACGTTTTCAGTGCAATCTCCGAGAAAACATTGATTGCAGGAAGATAAGAAGGTGAAGTTGCAGGCCCATGCATGTGAAGTGGGGTAGACATCTTTATTGCAATCTTTATTTTGTTGTATTTGCTCAGTAAACCTGGTCAGGTCTGGGATCTGCGACAAATATTCTCAAGGCCGCTTTTGTACCCACAAGGGTACAAGGGTACAAGAGCACCGCTCCGAAGGTCAACCATCGCTCCGAAGGTCAACCTTTCCATTACCATGGGATCATCACTGCGTTATAAATCAGTGGTCCTTCATAGTTCGCACCTTGGTAGTAATAGGGTTAACGCTATCATGACCATCATCGATCATCGCTGCGTGATAAATCAATAGTCTCTTAACACCTTGGTAATAAGAGGGTTAAAGACAGGGTGTCCCATTTTCAAAAGTCACGAAACTCAGCAGGAATCAACACTATGCCCTAACAATAATGTGTACAAAATCTCACAGTTATAACTTCACGAACATTTTCAGGAGAAGTGAAAAAATATTATTGTTTACGTTAGAACCGAAGTGGGCATTGTCTACATTCACAATCGTATTGTTCCTCTCAGAACACGATGCGAGCATTACTCTCAAATAACGCACGCACCGGGAAGCGGATAGCCGCGGACCACAGTGCAGAGCGGTCTCCCGTCCTAGGCTGTACTATATAGTAGTTTCGGACGACCCATCCAAAACCTCCTCACAATCTACTGATCTCTATAAATCGCTAAACTCAGTTTCCAGTTTTATTATTGGGAGGGAAGTTCTAATACAGTATATTTTCCATTTTGCAATGATTTGTACAAAAAAAGATTGCCCTGCAAAAAGGGACATGCTCTCTTTAAAGACGGGCAATCTCGACGTCAATGTCGTCATGGACTTTGATGAAAACTCACGTGGTCTTCTTTGATGCCCGATCGTATGTGGACACCATCAACGTGCAGGCGCCACAACCCCCTTCATCACAAGCTCGCTTCGTACCAGCTAAGCCCACTTGAGAACGAGGAGGGGTGTTGATTAAGGATTTATAAATTCCGCCGTTGATTTTTAACATCATCTCCGATAATGATCACACATGCAACAAATTCAACAATACCAATACAATACTATCTCCACAACCAATCTCAATATATGATTGATCGATGGCCAAGCATAACAGAACAGCGAGCAGAATCGGACATAATAGTATTACATGTATATATCACACGACATAATACACATTAGGAGAATATGTAATCAATGGCATGGAGAATAAAATATGAACATTTAAGCATCCAGTTAGGCTAAACTTAAATTCATTACAACGTAACACATGACAAGGGCATTTCACACGTAAATCTGAAGACGTATTTGTGAGATGTTGATGTTACCTGTTTATAGAAAGGAACTGTTCAATATAAATGTATAATGGATAAAGCAAACCAAATAGCCTAGGCAATCATTAAAATATTAACTAGCAAACAGAGGACAAATAATCACACATTCATTCAAAGAATTACACCCATACACTAATTGATAGTTAGGTACTGGAAGTAGTGCAAAGAGCAAATAGCAAACGTAATTCTATTTGTTTTGGAGCAAATTCTGTTTTTCGAGAATGATTAGATAGTGATACAAAAGTGATATGAAGGACAGAAGTTCATAACTTATGATCTTCTTTTCCTGTTCGTCTTCTTTCATTCTGCCCTACACGTTAAAGGATACATTCAGTCCTGATATAGGTAAGCAGCGACATCTCTGGATCTGGTTTGGATTCCAAGATCTACCAGAAGAAATAAAAAGAAATGCAAATTCGGGACTTCTCTCATGATTTATATTTCCAAAAGGATGACCGAGATCACCTGGTATTAATTCATCTGAGGTATTTTTTTTTTTATTAACAATGTCTTGTCCGTAATACTGGAAACCAACCCCTGGCCGACATTACAAGAGGTATAATTTAGATCACTGTTGAATACATTATTTCATAGAAGGAACTAGATTCTAGGGAGGCAATGATGAGAGAGGGATGTTCCGTTAATATCACGATTCATTTGACCTTAAAATGACGACGCTCTGCTTCAAAATGAGATCAAAGCGCATGTAATGTGCACATGCAGTGTGTATACGATTTATGATTATGTCCGCTTGGCACATTTAAATAACATTGCACCTAGTATCCCGCTTCCTGGGTATGTTACTGGTTTGAACCCAAACCTGTATGTGAACCAACCCCGATTCCCGGGGAGCATGCATTACCGGATGTCATTTTACAAATTGCTTTACAAAGGTAGCAAGACCTTATTGATCGACTCCACTGAACTATACCACTACGTTCAGTGATCGACTCCCATTATTACTCCCAACCGACTACACAATGGCTTGTGCTTATTAACCCTTTGTGTGCCAATTATGAGAGTACTTCTCCGTGGAGAGTGTGCGTAGTTCATGTACAAAAACGCCTCGAGGGCACATGAGGGTTAATACACTGTTTGTATCCAGGGTGTAAAATCTAATACCTTTTTGGAATCTAAAATACGATGACACAGATCAAAGCAGTTAATAATATTGTACTTAAGTCGTACGACCTATCAGCCAGATAGGTGAATAGCGTTGTAGTTGAGTGCGGACAGGAGACCAATTCTGTATTTGTATCTATTCATTTTCTGTATAAACAAATATCAAACACGATAGTATAACAAATAACAACTGTATTGACTGTATCAATGCAGACAACGCTACTCACCTAGCTGGCTGACTGGGCGTGGTCTGAGTATAATGTCATTTACTGATTTGACCTGCACGACCAGTGTCATCATATTTAGATTTCAAGAACATGAAGAAGGGATGTCCTGACACTGCTATGAATATGAGACTTAGCTTTCCTTTGAAGCAATCCAGTAAGATGCGTATAATGAAAAGTAACACAAATATACATTTTACAAGAATATCTTAGTCCTCTTTATCCCATAGTAGCATAGGATATTTAATAACGCAATGTGCTTTTCAAGGCGTGGTATCGAGATGGTTAATATAAACCGATGTGAGCGGTATTCATATGTCGTCTTTGCGGCCTTACAGGCAGGCTAGGCTCGAGAAGTCGACTACAACACCGAATTTGATTTTTGTTTGATATTCATATCGATTCAAAATTACAGAATTCAAAATTGTTGATACAAAACAACAATCACAATAAAAGCAAATGAATACACCGAAAATATAGTGTTCCACTACAATTTCGAGTCTCGTTCAATTCAACATCAATACACTGAATGATGGCGTGATTAAATGTCGAATTTCAAATGGAAATCTCACTAGCAATTAGTAGGTAACATTTATATTGCCATACCTGGATACCATTACAGTAGAACATCAAGGTGTCTCCTTCGTTCTTCTCCATGGCTGAACTTGTGGAGAGGACCTAGGTCGACGCTTTCACGCTGCAAAGAGATATGGACAAATATGAAGTCGGCACTTGGACGCAACCAGTAGCAAATGAAAGACCAACTCGGATTTTGCATTTAGTCCTTGAATGTTGTATTTGAGATGAATACAGAATGCATAATGTACTTTGGACTTTGCTCACAAGCAAGTGAATATAACCATTATCAACATAGAATATCCCGGCTCGCTGTTTGTTTTAATTGTGTCTGCCTTTCAGTCTATAAGACGTTTTTTTTATCTCTCTCTCTCTCTCTCTGTCTTTCTCTCACACACATACACTCACAATGACAGATACATACAACCGTATAAACAAATCAATACAAATATTTTAAAAGCCGCTTTTATAGGGAAACTTTAATAACGACGATTACTGGTACATGTAGTATGTTGTTGATAATAAATTGATTCATTATTTGTTATGAATTTCCAAATTGCTTTAAAAAGTAGCATGTTGGATAACGAAGCTTTTCGATCTGTAGCTCATCAGGTTATCACACTGAAACCGTTTTTTTTTTTTTTTTTATAAATTCTCTAATCTGGCGGTACAGACGGGGTGCAACCTTTCACGGTCTATGAGGCAATATCAATACGTCTGGTTTTGTTCATTAAACCAGGGATGTGTTATGGAAGGATATGAAGCAACTTTCTTTCTTTGAACCCATGTGCCAATCCGCTGAAAAAGTTATGGTGTTCTCAACAGGTGCTGTTCAGGTGTTTGAACAATTATAAACATGATTGTGTGGCAACGGCTTCTCAGAGAGAACAAAAGAAATGTACAGTCTCATTTCGCTTGTCCCGTTCTGTTAATGGCATTACTACTTCCATGAGCACAACAGGTATCAGCAAACACAAATAAACAAGTTTTTCAAGTAAAATATCTCTGCTACACGCAAACACACACAAACGCCGTTAATGATAATATACAGCTTAATATATCATTTTGAGAGTGGTTGAATCCCCCAAATGCACAAGATGTCGGAAAGTGAAGAAATTGGTCAATTTTGTAAGTAATAAAAATAGCTTATATGTCCGGTTTTTAATGATTCCTCAATACTTTTCGAAACAAAAGCAGAGTATTAGGATCTGTCATTATCTGCCATTAACTTCCTTATAGTTTGCAAACGAATTTGTCAAGAACAAAACGTCTACAGACAAATGGGAAATTAAAGAAATTTCTTTTCACCAGAAAAGACCAGCTAAATGTCGGCTCGGCACATGGAACATCAAAGCATTGTCATGATTATGGAATTCTTTTGACATTCATGAGCACACTTTAGAACCCATACAGATGTTTGAATGTATTATGCTCGAGTTTCTACTCCTTCCTAACACCTCCCTGATTAAACCACTTTTAGTAATAAACCACTTTTCGTAATGTATTCACAACTTCCCCCCTGAGTGCCTGGTGATGCGTTATTACATCCACCTGTATTTCGTGATTCAGTTTGAATGGATGAGATGCACTTTGAATCTATTAGTTGTTGCTACTCGGACAAACCTCGGACAAGCTTTTGGGTTACCATTAGTAACGTATTGTTTGAACGACGTGAATAAAATCTGCATACATAACAAAATTGGTCTATTGAACGTGCTGTACTAAATACATATGGTCCTGTATCACGTTCTCATTTCCCATCTCGAAATGATTCATGAGAGCTTTTAATGGACAAACTTGAATAAATTGTCATGCTAAAGATGTGCAACATAAAGTGTTCCAATCACTATTGAGGGTTATATACGGATATTGTCTGAGAAAGTAGTGTACTGTACTATACCTGTCATGTCATTCTCCACCTTGTTTCTTGAGAAAATACAAAGTTGGAAACACCCACACCCCCAAGATCCCCCACCAAAGCACATAATAGCATAACTTTCTATCGAAGAGGTTCTATGCATCGATCCAATCAGCCATGCATGAGTGAGGACAGAAAAGCCACAAGTTTTGGGGGGCTGTGAAACAAGGATTTAATTAATTATGTAAGTGTTGTAGTTTGATCATCCATTGTTTTACCCTTTCACACCTAGTCTGACACTTTTATGTGTTTTTTGCTCACGTTTGACTGAGCGCAATTTTAGGGGGGAAATTGCTATGTTGAACCCTCCTAATATTACATCATCCATTCACTTTATGGAATGAATTGACATCAGATATGGTTAACAACATGTATTGTCACATGCTGTGTGAACAAAAGAGGAAGACGCCGTGTCAAGGTTAAAGGGGAAGTTCACCCTGAAATTATTTTGGTTTCAATAAAAAGAGACAAATGAAAGAAACACATAAGTGAAGGTTTGACGAAAATCGGTCAAAGGAAAAGATAGTTATTTGATTTCAAAGTTTTGATTTTGGGACGTCACGTGCGAGGTGCTCTCCTATATGTTGTGTACAAAATAAATCGATAAATTGCTTTTTTCCCTGTTTTTGACAACGGAATGATTTTTTTTCGTACAGGTATGTGTGTAAAAACGTATTTCTGATAATGTATCAAACGCACGAGTAAAAGGATGCATATCTTTGTGAGAAAATGCACATTTTCGAAAAAAATTGTACACAACATATGGGAGAGGACCTCGCATGTGACGTCACAAAATCAAAACTTTAAAATCGAATAACTTTCTTTTCCTTTGACCGATTTTCGTCAAACCTTCACTCATATGTTTCTTTCATTTGCCTCTTTTTATTGAAACCAAAATAATTTCAGGGTGAACTTCTCCTTTAAGTGAGCACACTTTAAAGGCAAAGCAAAAAAACCTTGGAATTTAATATAAATGTGGAATATATGCATATTTTTATTTTCTAATAATTTGTTGATTTTAGCATTGTGTGTATCATCATATTCAGTATAAAGTCTCTCAAACCTTCGTTGATACTGTGATGGATATTGTATGGTTGAGTAAACATACCCCGATAGCAAAATATCTGGGGCCCATATGGGCTAGATATAGGTTGATCTGGGCCTGGATATGGGCCCCATATGGGCTGCCCATATGAGGCCCATCTATATTTTGCACTGTACACCCCATCAGGGGCCCATATGGGCCAAATGGGCCAACGAAAAATAAAGAAGGAGGGATATTTCACATGGCTAATCATACTTGGATAGGCTACATACGAACACATAATCCTTATCCTATCCTCATCCTATCTTATCTTATCCTATCCTATCCTATCCCACTCAATCCTATCGTGCTCCTCGGTACACTTACTTTCATATATATAGTACTACGGAAGTTTACTTAAAATCCAATTGAATATCCCGATTATGCCTTCAATATTGTGTTCACTCAACTATGCAAAATTAATCACAAAAACAGATTAGGTTTAAGAAAGTTGATAAATGATATGATGATGCACATACATTGCTAAAATCAACAAATTATTGGTAAATAAACGGATGAATCTATGCCACATAAACATTACATTTTAGGATTTTTTGCTTTATCTTTAAAGTGTGCTGATTCAACGATGACATGACGACTTTTTCTTATATTCACACAGCTTGTGATGATGATACATGTTGTTGCCCATATCTGATTTTGATTCATTCCACAAAGTGAACGGATGTTACAATATTAAAAGGGTGCACCACAGCAATTTCCCCCATAAAATTCTGCTCAGTCAACCGTGAGAAAGCGTGAAAAGTGTCAAAATAGGTGTGAAAGGGTTAAGCAATGAATAATCAAACAACAGCAGCACTTTAACGAACACCAAAACAACATTAACCAAAATCTCCTTTTACAGACCCACAAAACTGAGAGTTGTGACCTTTGAAAAGCGACAGTTTGGTCTTTGTGCGTATTCACTCATGCATGAGTACTTTGAGCAGTGTTCCGGATTTAGGATTTAGCGACATTTTGACAGACCTGAGGTCGGGGTGCTTTGAAAGGGAGGGAGCGAGCATAGGCGTACCCTAAATAACACTGAGTGTGTGGTGGTGGTGGGATGTGGAGGGGGGGGGGGGGGGGGCTTCTAATACACGGGCATTTATATGCACTACATAGTCAACTGCAATGCTTGCATTTAGAGGTTTGTTTATCACCTGAAGCTTAATAAATGCAATATTTGATATCATAATGTTGTTTGGTTTATTTTCCTTGCCAGGATGATTGTGAGCCTAGTTATAAGATGAATGGAATGACAACATGCATGTCCATGTTAGGTATTATGCGTACATTGTAAATAGTGTTGTTTGTATCAGCATGTGGTTATGAATTTGCAAGTGTATGTTGGGAGTTTGTAGGTGCATATATGTGGGTCTGCAATTGTACATCTATATGAGAGTGTATATGTGTGTTAGTATGTGAATGTGGCTGTGAATATGGGTCAAGGTATAGTTGTGTAATACCGGTAGTGTTTTTTTTTATTATGTGTATGTTACTTGTCTGTGTGTCTGTAATTCACATAATGTTTATCCATGGGTCTTAGTGAGCATTATGAGTGTGAGCGTGTATGTACATAATGGGTGCATGTTTCTGTGTATGTTAGGACCTACAAAAGCATTAGTAAGCTATATTTATAATGGAACATAGCACGTATAGTCAGTTCACGCGTCAGCCGACATGTTATTATGTTTTGACATAGGTCTACGATTTCACCAATATGCGTTTATTCTGCGATAATTTGTAATCGACCTTCTAATAACACATACTCATATTCCAAAGCAAAGTATACAAACAGTTTTGGCCACTGTTGAGTGCGTGTTATCCGCTTTGTTATCATCTGAAGATGATCGGCCCGGGGAACACTTCGAGAAAACGATGCGCACGCAAAAACACAGCCTTGGCGTTTTCACGAACCGCGCTCTTAGATTAGCAACTCAATAGCAAGTAAGTGTGAAGGAGTTATGAAGCAACATTTATAGTATACGAAACTTGAAATTGTGAACGTCCACATCAAAGTGAAAATTTGGCCAAAAGGTGTAGAAAACGCATTGAAATTGCAATTTGAAAACAGTTGCAAACTTTAAACGCTATTATCTCGAAAACTCTTTTCCGGCACGGTTCTGCAAAACAATGACGAATTTTTGCACAAAAAGTGCACACATACCGCAACTTGTTTCGCTGTTTGGCACGCAAATGGTAACGGATACCAGGTAGTGCACAAATGTTGGAGACCACTTGGTTATTTCTATTGAATACGTGTTCATTGTGTCTCACTTGAAACAAACATTGAATTAAAATTGAAAGTAACATGAACACACCACAATATTTAAACATAGTCCCAATAGAGTTTTTTGTTTATGTTTTTTAACATGTTGGTACGTTCTTCTCAATCGAAAAGGAATCGAGGGATAACACACATAATACAATTGTCACAGACTTCAATGTTTAAACATAGTCCCCATGGAGTTTATTGTTCATGTTAACATATTGGTGTGTTCTTCCTCCAAAAAATTGTATCAAGGGATAGCAAACACAATGAAGCAACCACAGACTTTAATGTTTAAACATAGTCCCTATAGAGTTTATTGTTCGTGTTACCATATTGATATATCTTTTTTCTCCCGAAAGTGTATCGAGGACAACTCACAAAATAGTACGGTCATCATGATCATTAAAGAGCGTTGGTGGCAGAGCATTCTACCCAACAAACGATCATAGGTGTTTCCAGCTGGCCAAGTTACCTGTTACAAGTTACGAGTTGAGACTTGAAAGAAACCTTAATTTGTCTCAATATTTTCGTAGCTATCCTAGATGGCCGCCAAACGAATCCGATGGGACAATAGTTTGCCTTAGGACCATCAAAATTGATTAACTAGACACTAGACACAGGATTCCACACATTTGATTACAATGGAAAAAATACAGAATGGGTGTGCACGGGATCCCTACTTTTTCTTCTTTGCGTACCAGATGAACTCCGGCTCTATTCGAATATTGTGCAATACTTGTGACAAAAGTCACACGTAGCACTGAAAAAGCTGAGCCCTGGTCTTACTTTGGCATTCTTTGATGTCAAAGCGCTACGGCTGAACAGTTCGACACCTAACATGAACTCGTCTAACTGCTAGACATTCCGATGCTTTGCACATTTTTTTTTTTATTTGGTTAGATTTTGCTCACCGCACCGCTTGCCACTTCTAATAACAGCGTCACATGATTAGCCAAGCGCTTGGGAAGTAATGCCGTCTATAATAGGTTCAGACTGCATTGTTCCAGATCTTTCCAGATACTGGCGCTTTGTTTCTTCGTTTACCTGTTCCGTTTCGCGTCATACGAAATGAAAATACATCTTCGTCTTCTTCGGATTGGATCGGCTATGGTTCGGCTCACACTTGCTTTGTTCTGGATAGATCTTTAGATATTATTTGTGAGCTTAATCGTATTTCATCCGTGCTATTCGCAACGGAAAAGTAGGGCTCGGTGCTTTAAATAGTTGTAACCTCTCTTCTGTTTTCAGCTCGCCTTCATGCACTCAGTACTGGACTTCAGCCACCTCAACTCCTAGGCTTAGGTAATTGTTGTGATTTTTTTTGCTATTGTTATATTCCTCATGTTCCTTTCCTACCTCTTACGCACATGATTGTTGCCTAATTCACATCTTTATTTCATCCATCCAGTAGCAAAGCAATGTCATATTTCTACCAAACTAGATTTATTCTAGGGACTTCATCTACTGTACAAGCATTCTCTTTTCTAGATTACTTATACCAAAACTGTTAGTTACCCAATTCATTTGCACATTGTTAGCGATTAAGTGTTCTTTTTCCTTGAAACATTTAGTCAATTGCATAGTCTAGTAGCATGAATAGTTAGAATTTATATGAGACTGTTGTACATTATGCAGAATGTATGTATTTGCGTTGGTCATGAATTAATGCAATTCATTGTATTGTGTCAGTGTGTCGTGCTGAGTTAAAGCGATATCTGACCTTATTCAATGCATTTGTTTTCCATTACCATTACAATTATATACGTGCACCGATATAGCCTATGATGAGAATTCAAGTTATATGCATATTTAAGATTCATTTCATGAGATCTGGCATATAGGCCTATTGATGGTTAAAGGAAATATGGAAATTCTTAGTGGTTAGTTGTCGGTGGATATCCTACGATTCCGTCACTTGATGGAAACGGTTAACCACCTTGTTGATAAAATATAAATCTTGTTTACTACGCTGGGAATTGGAGTCGTATATGAAAGGAACTATGAAAAATCCACCTTCAGTATTATGGTAGCAGCATTATTTATTTTAATGAAAATGCAGCTTAATTTGTCCTACCAAAAAATTTGTATTATTTCCGTATGATTTCGAGACATATATCAGTCAACATTATTGAAAGGAGAAATAAATCTTGACAATCTATCAAAAAGACAGAAAGATCAGAGAAGCAGATTACTAAAATTAAAAAGCCATATTGTATAAAAATTAGTCGTGTTTTAAAATCATGATCACTAGACATATAATCTTTCTCTACAAACTCACTGTAGACTTAATTACAATATTTTGGGCATTGTGTTCTTAAGGCACGTTGCAAGGGCTAGAACAACTACATACAGTCGATCAGCGCGTAGCAATAAATGTTCATTATCATAATTCAGTGCAAATGAACATTATGTCAAACAAACACACTTTCCTTATGAACATGTATGATTTGTCAAATAATTCCTCAAGCTGTTGCAAATCTGTTTCTCTGAATTTGCAAACTTTAGAAAGTACTTTGATGAAATCTGCCTGATTTGATCTTAAAAAGGTTGAGGTGGTGGCCATTTTATCGTTACCAGAAGGGGAAAATAACGCTTTTCATGACCTATTAACATTCAGTATTTTACAAGAACGGGCAGAGACATATCGCAATACCATAAATCAAAATAATGATTAGCTTGCATGGCTTAGCTACCATGCCAATAAAAACATGGGTTTCAGTGGTAAATATTCCTTGATTTCCCATATAAATGTGGAACATTACATGGCTTATGCAGACAACATATGTCCAAGAGACAGCATTTGTGGGGACAATGTACAAATTATGACGCGGTTGACATGCCGCCCGCCTCCTTCCCCCAAATAATAAAAAAAAACAGGTATGATGACGTGAATATCACCATTGTATCATCTTTCGTCATGCTATACCCATGGGAACGTGTACCATTCATGAGCTGTGAAGCGGGCGTGCGGAAAACGGCTTTTAATGCGTTTACAATGCAAAAAGCAAAGCAAGAAGTAGGCTCTAACAGTGGCATGACAATATCTATGTGTTATGATGAAGATACGCGCCATTTTTCTGTTCGTGTTTGTGGTGTACAAATTACACGCTCCCCGCAGGTCGGGGTTAGCAAACCGCCCGCGATCGAAACCGCGATCCGAAAAATTAATTTCTCTCCGATAAGACGGTTAAAGAGGGTCACACAATTATTCCTATGTGATAATAAATCAATAGAAAATGATTCATCAACACAATTATCACGGAAGAACGGTGTATAATTTGATTAACTGCTCTTTTATTTTGTATCTTCGTGATTCTTGATGATACTCAAAAGTGTAAAATGTACTGCCCCTTGTTTATGTTGTTTGTAGCGCATTGTACAGGCAGACACAATATCAACGTAGCCCACAAATTATTATTTGACCATTGCCTCCTCATTTTAAAAGATAGATGTATGCTTTTTGTATCTACCCCCAGGTTTTCAGGATCTCCGATTCAGATTAGGATCAAGCCAAAATTATTTGCTCATTTCCATATTCACAATATGCCAATTAGGGCGGTCATTACTGACATTTCGTTATTCGACGACAACTTTCTTATTTGAAAACGGAAACGTATGATTTTTGTGTCTACCCTCAGGTTTTCAGGGTATACTGATTCAGATTAGGCCAAAGGCAAAATTATTTGCTCATTTTCATATTCGTGATATGCAAATTAGGGCAGCCATTTCCAAAATTCCATTTTGGCCAACAACACAATTACAATTAAGGATGACAAAGCAAATGTAGTTTCCATTTCAATGTTTAAGGGTATTTGATTTAGATTAGACCAATCAAAATCTGGTTTGGTCATTGGGTATCATCTCGCCCGATGACTGTGTAGTTTACACCGGTAATATGAATGAAGTTCCATGGAAAAGGAATGGTGCAATATAAGCCGTCTTGTTAGTTTATGGAGGGATAAGTCATCATGTAATATCACATTTGGCACAACAGGTCACTGAAGACAATTATGCACATGTGTTAATTATGCTTTTGAATGTCCTGCTGTAATTCACACCATACATGTACAGCTACAAGTAGTCTGTCTTTCGTCGACAAACACCCAGTATTCACTCCGTCATCAAGTCAGTTTCAGATTCTACTTCGTAAGAAACCTCTTCTAGTGGGGTGGCTAAGGTGAAAAATTGTGCACTTTTGTCCACAAGCACCAAATGTGTCACGCATGTGCATAATCATATTTGGAACAATATTAGACATAGAGGCATCTCGAAATATTTCCAAGGTCGCATGGGGGCAGCCCTCAAAGTGCCACAGGGTCCCTAATATGTTATTTGTTGTTGCTTCTTTTCGAAAATGCATCGCCGGATTTTAACAAAACTTAATAGGAATCATTTTTAGGTGATAATGACCTTAAACTTGTTCAAATGCAGGTACACAAATGGCAAGGGGCCGGGGTGGTGGTGGTGGTGGTAATGGTGGTGGTTGTGGTGGTGGTGGTGGTGGGGGGGGGGGGGGCGTGGTAGTCCCCGAAATGCCCCCAGGGCAACCTCCTCTTATTTTCATTACATAACGCGACTTAAAAATATTGAAAATCTTGTTTATTAAAATACAGTGAAAGCCAAAATTTGGCTAGTGCTCAGAAGATTAAAGAACAGTGATACAAAAAATATTCCCATCAAGAAAGTAATTATAATGGCAAATATAAACAAAAAAGTCAACCATTATTCAAAATGGCTGCTAAGATGTGAATAAACAAATCGCAAATTGTCACATTACTAAGTGATGTATGATATTTTTAATTGTGAGAATGATAGATGTGATGGAAAGGTAATCCGTAAAATAATCAAATGTCAACGGAAAGATACAATTAATGCGCCACTTTAATGGATATCTATTATTGCTTCATTTTTTTTTTTTTAGATTCGTGATGATACTCTATCCACCCAATGCAAAGTCCCGAGTGTAAGCACATCACATTTTGTTTTCAAATTGATAAACAAAGAAGAAGCGAAAAGTAATGTTTCATTGTATCATATAATGATAAGGGAATTAATAGTATTTGAGACTACCCATATATCAAAATTTGAGCTCTCCTGATTCTGCTGTACCGTTCTTTCTTGTTAAATTCTAAAGGTTGAAATTGAACTGTGCATGAAAGTAATATGACTGGGCTGAAAATTGGCATGCCAAATAGAGTAAGGAAAATATTATTTGTAACATGATTGTTATCATGGTTAGTGCATAATATGACATTCTCGGATTGTCGCTAAATTTTTAATTTCAAATTTCCTATATGTTGCTGCCATTATACACTACAAGGCTACATGCAAAGTCAGTATGTTCATGTGAAGGAGAATGTTCATCACAAACACTAAATGTACATCTTTTTCATTTCATGGAAATTCCTCACTTCAATGCCTCAGTTCAGTAGCTTATAAAGACGTGTTTTAAAACTGTTAATTACTAAAAGGGTTTCTGCTTTCAGGAAACCGTGTGACAAATGGTATGAAACTTGAGATTAAAATCACTTGTTGGTTGTTCTTTCAATTCGTTATCAAATGGTTGTGAATTTGTAGTAGATATCTCACGGAGCATATGTCCACAATTTGAACAGAAAACACAGAGATCTTGGAGATGGATTGTCGCAACATTTTCAATATCCTACATGTTGCTGCCACTAAACTATAAGGCTACATGCTAACGCATTGTCTTTAAGATAAATTTGATATTTACCTGTAGTGGTTCCATAAAACATTGTTCACAACAGCTACATATGAAAGCACACTGTGCATTGAAATATCCAACGCTTTATTAAACATGAGTAGCATAACTAACCAGATTGTTTACATCTGATCTGAATCGAGAGACGCTTTTTAATGTAAAACATACGGTTATACAGATACTACAATTTACATCTATCTTTTCAAATAAGCTGGTTAAAGCAAAAACAAAACGAAATTATGCGCAATGCTTGCACTCATTTGCATATTATGATATGGAAATAATCAAATCGTCTTGGGAATGATCTGAGCAGAGGTTTACTTCCATCTTGCTAGTTATGACCAAATCCTAAAATTACGGTGATGGTCACCCTAATCTGCATATTATTTATATGCAGATGAGCTTATCGATTTTGTTTTTGTCCTGATCTGAATCAGAAACCATGAAACCCTATAGCGGAAGACGCAAAAATCGTAACATTTATCTTTTCAAATCAACAAATAAACAAATAAGCAATTATGGCCAAATAATGAAATCTCAGTAATGGCCGCCTTAATTTGCGTATTATGGAAAATGTCAAAGGGTGCCAAGCTGGCATCATCCAGATTCTTAATCTGCACCCTTCAAAGATACGATTTTCACAAAAAAAAACTTTGCGGGGACGCCAAATCCACGTTCACCCAAAATAGAGCTTTTCACAGCTGGACTATAACAAGGCTGATAATAGATAGGACGATGGCATTTATGCAGGTAGATAACAGTTGTTTTTAACATTGACTTACGTACACTAGACCTAGATCTACTCGGACGTTAACGTTAGATTAGTCTCGAGTCAAGGCCTTTAAGAGAAAGGTTGCCATTGAACAGCGAGTTATGCGACAGGCGGAAAATGGCAGCTGAGTGTCAACGCGCCCTCAGACAGAAGACTCCCCCTCCCTCACTAAACCACCCCCCCTCTTTCTCCCTCTTCTGCAGAGCATCGATTTTCCGTTCCTCCCGGTGCGCGTGGCCATGGAGAATGACAAAGGAGACACGTTGATGTTCTACTGCAATGGCACCCAGGTAAACAATCTGCTCATACTTATCACCATATCACAGCTCGTGAGGAATAAACACTGTGTTCCACTAAGCAGACATAAGCGAAAATAATTGTAAAGTATCATACTATCAAGCGTGTTCCTCATTTGAAATTTTTAGGTGTAATAATTGATGAAAAGTTGATGTGGCATTAACGTATCGGTGTCTTATGCAACAAATTGTCAAAGGCAGTTGGTATATTATATAGACTAAAATCATTAACTAAGGACATACTTCTGTTGTTGTACAATACGTTATTTGTTCCTCATATCAATTATTGTATCGCATCCTGGGCCAATACTAGCAATCAAAATATAACAAGAATATTATCCATGCAAAAGAAAGCAATAAGGGTCATATCGCACTCTGCCTATCTTGCCCATTCCAAACCAATATTTTTTGATCTTGAAGTTTTAAATGTCGATGATATTTATATATACCAAATAGCAAGTATTTATGTTATAAAAAAATCCTTCCAGTCTCTTTGCTAAGTCATTTTAACCTCAACTGCAGTTACCATAATCACAATACCAGAAATGGCAACAATTTTCACTTGCCTAACCCCCCTACTACTGTTTTTCATAATTCTATTTTTTATGAAGGTCCCGTCGTTTGGAAAGATACTCCAAATCACATTCGAGAGAGCCAAACACTTAATTCTTTGAAACGCCGACTCAAGATCTTTTTATTTGATGCATATACGTAAAAAAGCTTAAGATAATTGTGCAATTAATCATGTAATGTGTATGTGTCTTATGTGTGCGTGTGGGTGTGGGTGTATCTGTGTGAGTGTGTAGAATGTAAATGTTCATATTGAGTTTTGTTGACCAATGTAATAAGGCCTTCGTGGCCTTCCTATTGGTCCAAGGCACTTTTCTCAAAAGGCTGCATGGTTATGTCTGATTTTTCTTCATTCGTTGTTAAATGTGTTTCAAAATTGTTTATTGTATTGTTTATTGTATATTGTATGTTTTTACAAAAGTGCTGAATAAATTTGAAAAAAAAAAAGAACGAGGGAAATTATTATAATGCAATTACCTAGACCACCTGAGCGCTGAAATAGACAGTTACGATTGTCACTATGACTATAATGTGTGGACGTGTTCTTTTGAAGCTCTGCTTTTGCCAAACTTTCAAGATCACGAAACGATCACCTTAAATCTCTACTGCTCACCCGTAAGTTCCTTAAATATATTTCCATTGCCTTTACCTTCACACATATTTGAATGCTAGTAGTTGGCCTATTGTTTCATAGTACGACTGTTTTTTTTAGGAACATAGAATTGTTTTTATTAACCAACGGCAATGCGTACACGTATAATATATATTCATCCCATCGACCTGCCACGATTTTCCTATTACTCCAGGGTCCAGAGGAGATTTGGGTACCATCTCAGGTGGCATAGCCTCACTATGATTTGTTGATAGTTTATAAATTGATATGATAGCCCTGGCAAGCTAGTAGATTTATATAGGTTAACACATCTTTAGTAATGAAGTACAAAATACCACATTTGCCGATTTTATCACCACTCTCAAGGGGGCGCTGAAAACGTTGCCAAACATTACCTCCTCAAACTAAACAACATAATAAGACTGTAGCTTGGTTTTCCTGATTTTTCCCCTCAAATCATGATACATCCAGTGATACAAAGTATGAGAAATTTTAAGTTTCCAGTAATTGGTCGCGTGACCATTTATGATGACGAATTAAACGAAAATGATGAGTTTTGTTCATTGGTTGATCCCAAAATGACGCAATTATGAAATTTAAATTTATGTTTAAGTATTTACATAAATTATGTTCTTCAAATCAAATTTGTTGTGTTATTTTTCAATTCATCTGAACGCATGAAGTACACACACCGTGTTCAATAGCAAAAAAAAACGTTCAGTGACTATGTATATGTATATCTGTATATGTGACTTGGGAATTTACTCTTTTGCAATGATAGCGATTTTGTGCTGTCATGAGAGTCTAATTTTGAAGCGACAAACTCTTGTTAATAATAATTTAGTGTCTCCATGACTTTATAGAAGTTATCCATGTATTCTTGCATGCTACTTCATCTAACCTGGCAATAAAACTTCGTAAACAATTTATGCATAGTTGCAAACCCACGATTGTTCATATCTGTCATCACTCACCGACTATTTGCACGTCCAGTGAGCTTGTGTATATTCTCTATAACCTTTATTCTATTTTCCGTACGAAAGTTACGCAACAGATTTCTTCACCGTAGATGGTCATTCACACGCATATGCCGCTTTACGTTGATTATATGCCGCTAATATGCCGCTTCACATTTGTCTCACGTACTATCTGCAGATTCATATTGTTGGTAAAGTCAAATGACCCTTAGACCTTCCTTTGGTTCAACGTAAAGTGGAATCTTAAACCGATATTCGACGGGGCTATTTTGCGAGATGCGTGCGTGCCTCCAGTGCGCCTATTCACTACTCAGATTCACATCAATGGTACACTTCCTACCATACGGATGAAATGGCACCATTCACATCCGTATCATTGATACATCTCTATCAAGTGGGACATTGATGTACACATAATGCACTGTTGTGAGTACGTTGGAACAGTGCGGTCCAGGGACTTGTCCGACGTGACTGTTCACATAGCGTGCGGCATACTGTCAGGATCCTTTGTCCTATAATCTCCCAAGCAGCGCTTTGAGTAGAATTGAGTTGTTGAAGAACATTCCAATGCGCTGGAAATCACAAAGGAGACGAAGGCCAACATTCCACCTAGATTTGATTCAATGGAGATAAAGGCGGTCGCAGTGCATTAGATAACAAATAGTGTGCTTGGAGATAAAGGGATTTCCATGACATGAGGAGGAAAATGTAATTTTGGTACTATGCAGGTACAGTAGTTTCTGGATGTAATATTTGGCCAGCTTCAACAATCATCTCCACTTGAGCACAATGGGGACCAAAAGGAGTAGCCTATGTACCATAAATGTCAAATACTTACACAAAGCTTTACCAAAACTATCTTTGTGCTTCAAACCGACAATAAGATAATATTTGTAATGCCTTTGACGTTTTCATGCTTTATATCCTAATCCTATCATTTTTGAGAGACAAACACCGATTCAATACAAATGAAATCCATGAGAGCCCGGGATTTAACCTGTCTTATAATTTTCACTAATAAGATTAATTTCCATACAAGATAACATGCTGCTCAGTGGGTTGTGTGTGCAGCATACTTGACACACACAAAGTTAAGGCACGCTAGAATTATTCAAAAGCTGAAATTTATACAATACTGTCTATAATCTTGTGTGTGCCAGATGAATTCCTGCTCTTTGGGAATAGTGTGCATTGATTATGAAAAAAGTCACATGTTCCACACAAAGAGGTAAATTACTCTCCTACCGTCGACTTCAGTGGATAGCCGGATAGCATTTAGTGTACTTGTTGATGCGAGGTTAAACACAAAAACCAAATCTGCCCTACTTTGACAAAATGAAGTAACTAACAAAAGAGACTTTTCTTGTAAATGAGAACAATGTATCTGTCACTTGCATTGGCGTCAGTGCAACACCACACCATGTTAGATTGAATATCTCGGAGGAAGATGAATATTTCTTGTCCAGATTTTGGCCGTACGTAGGGAATGCTGGTTACAATCTAAGAATACCAATAACCCAGATTTAAGTGATGTGTCACTTGCTTCCTTTTGTCAAAGTAGGGCAAAAATGGCTTCCTAAGCAGGAGTACATCGTACACAATGTTAATATAAACGCTTTAGACTTGGGCCGGAGCGATTCCAGTTATATTTAAGTATACTTCCCCTGTCTATAATGTATTTGTATGTGTTTTTTTCTATACAGATCTTAGAAAAGAATCCAGATCCGGGGATGTCGCTGCTTACCTATATTAGGAGCGAATGTATCCTTTGGTGTGTTACACTCGAGCGTCAGCTGTAACATCTTCCATTTCGATGCCACAACAGAATGTATTACGTAACTCGTTACACTTGGTGAACCCCCAGAATATATCAAGTAATTCGTTACACGTGATTAATTCCCTCTTAGGAATAGTTCAGCATTTATGAAACTCCATATGATGCGACAAGGTCTGTTCAAAAAAGATTCTGCAGAAGGCAGGGAAACACGATTCGTAATATAAACTCGATACTAGTTTTGATAAGGTCTCACCCATGTTTTTAAGGATCTGTCACTATTTGCATTTAATTATCTTTGGAAATTGACTTTGCGCTCAATTCGCATCAGGAACATTACTTTTAATTGTTCACAAGGTGGTGTAATTAATGTAGCAACACAATGAATCCTTGAATCATTAGACTTATGATAAATGTGTACACAGATTAGTTATTAATACAATAATAGCTTGATAACTGTTGAGGGTAGTTCTGGCTTTCATGTAAGTCTTTGCGCTCGACAAGGACTTGACTTTGCGTTCGGATCAGCAGATTGGCCGTGGTTGCGAGCCATCTTTTTGAGCGGGAAGAAGGCCTATATATGGGAGTGAACTAAAAAACAAAATTAAACCTCCGTTTGGAATATGTCTTTGTCTCTATCAGGGTATAAATATAATAATGGCTCGTATTCTGAACGGAGGTTCAACGCAAACAGTGTACCAAATCTTGACTAAAGCTCTACTAACTTAGTAGGCCTACTCCGATTTGTTTCGGTATTCACAACAGTGACTAAGCAAAACCGCGGACTAAATACTAACCCCTCAAATATCAGTTCACCTCGAGGGGTGGTCTAAACGTGGTTTAAATTAGTCCATACCGGCCAATGTGTTTATGTATGGAAATGTGTTTTTGTTCTTAACCATCTCTTCCTTCATCCAGTGGGGTTAGCTGGAACGAAGCGCGCCTGCGATGAAGGGGGATGTGGCGCCTGTACTGTCATGGTCTCCATCTACGACCATGCTTCAAGAAAAGCCACGTGAGTTTCAAAATGTCCACTACAGTCAAAATATAACGTCACCTAATTTTGAGTAGGACTCCTTTATACATCTGGATGCATTGCTTCAAGAGAGCATTACAACGACGATATCAATATTACTAGCTATCGATTGTACAATGTTATTATCTACTGTAGATTTAATATATGTTGATCTCTCTTGGTTTGGTCATACTTCAGCAGTTTTACCTTCGTGATGTGAATCTGAATACTGATGAAAGATCATTATTGATGATGATTTTACTGTATGTACGGTGTTCTACTTGTTTTCATTTTTTATGAATGTTAATACGATGAACGAAATGTTACCATCATTGTGTTCTGTATTTCAATACTCTTTGGCGAACCCGAACTAGACACCAGGCGGTCAATGCGTGCCTGACACCACTGTGCTCGGTGCATGGTGCCGCCGTGACCACCGTGGAAGGTATAGGCAGCACCAAGACCAAACTGCATCCCGTACAGGTCAGTATGCCACCTATCGTTTCCCCTACGTGCGATCGTGATCGCGTGTCCTACATGCGATCGTGATCGCGTGTCCTACCGCTGCCGCTTCAAAAATCCGATCATTTCGGCTGACCATATCTTTAATCAATGCTTTCACATGTGTTCTGCTTTGATACTTAAGCCTGCCGACAAATGCCAAACCATAGATCTTGGAACTCATTTTCACGTGTTCCAAAAATCATATATCACTTAAGATTGTTATGGTCTTTTGCAAGCAAGTAGGGTAATACAACCATCTATCAGCAGTGCCATTAAAAATGTTCACAGAAAGCTTATAAGATATGTAAATGTAACAGCTTATACAGGTGAAATGATGATTTAAGATAACACTGATCAAACATGTTTTTATTTCATATTCATATGTTCGTATAAATGTTCTTTTTTCTTAACAATACAGGAGCGCATTTCCAAAGCACACGGATCTCAGTGCGGCTATTGTACCCCAGGGATGGTCATGTCGATGTACACGCTCCTCCGAAACAATCCCGAGCCGACCATGGAGGAGATACGGGGCGCACTCGCGGGTAACCTCTGCCGATGCACGGGGTACCGCTCCATCCTAGCGGGCTTCCAAACATTCTGCAAGGTCAGGCAGTTCATTCGAGTGGAGGGTGTGTCCCTTTAACTCTCTTGTTTGTCACAGTCATTTCTACTATTTACAGTACAAGAATTACACACAAAGCCCATAGTGCGTCATTTTGCCTGGAACACAAAAGGAGAACAGAACAAGAACAGCATAGCGAAAAACAAAATAATAAAGGAGAACTAGAAAGAAAAGAAGTTTTTAGAAGATCAACATATATTCATGACTACGTTAACTTTTTATATTATATTCTGGTTAGCTATGTTACATGTTTTATATTTCATAGAGTGAGCAATGCTGTGGCGGCACGTGCGAAGACGTTCGCAAATCGTGCGAAGTGCAAGATTCTGAGAGGGTAAGCAAGGTATTCTAGTGTCATATTCATGAACTTCGTAAGCATATCTTACCTCAATGATTATATTCATGTCATGAAAGGATGACGAAACGTGAAAAGTGTATAAAGCTTGGAAACATGTGCATAGTGCATACCACTCTCTGTCATTTTTTCTGTAGAATGATAGCCTTGAATAGATTAGAGAGTGTTTACAAATGAAAGAACAAGAAGTGTTTTCAGCCATTAGTCTAACCCCCTATTGTATACTAACACAACATTAAATTACTCTTTGAAATTAAGTTAACTTAGCCAAATACCCTAATTCTAAGTCCCAGCCGTAATCCTGGCCCTTCAATCCTTCCCAGAATACATCAACTTGTGCTCGGCGACGAAAGGGAAATTAGATGACACAAGAACAGACGATGTTCTCACCCTAGCAAGCGTGGTAAATGAGATTACAAAATAACGTTACAAGGACTAATACTAGAAGATCCAGAAACAAGAAATGCAACGTAATTGAAAATACGCCACCTATTAAAGCGTCACAAGAAAATAATCACGAAAGACGATGATTGTGTTGTTTCTGAGAGCGGTCAGAGAAATATTACACAGAAAACTTGTTATCAGAGGGGGAGACGTGGTATCAGGTCACGAACTGAAAGTAAATCTTATAATTTTCGTGAATAATACTGCTCACCAATATATATAACGTTGAACCATGTAAATATACAATATATTCCACTCTGCTTTTCCTTAATTTCAGCGCCCTGTGCTCTTTGACCCGAAGGAGTTCATGAGGTATGAGCCAAGCCAAGATTTAATCTTCCCGCCAGAATTAATGGTAAGGGACAACTCTAAGCAGCAATCTTCTTTAAGATTTGCTATTGATCTCTAGACATTAAGACACAGAAACACTTATATTAAAGCACTTCCTGTGGCTTTGTATTATAAATGTGTTTTTTTTTTGTAAACTGACTCCGAGAGAAAAGTTCAGCTATGACGTTGTGTGCATCTTGTTTACAAAAAACATGCCACCCATGAAAAGGATTAGGCCTATGTGCTTGATAATCCATTTCTTATATACGCATGATGTATCATATTATAGGGTATGCAAATTGTTAGGAAGTAATCCCTGCAGTATTTGTTCAAAATACTAGTTCCTTTTGGCCTAATTGTTGTACTTTTTTTTTTACCGTGGCTACTTTCATATAAATGGCTAACAAAATTATGCAATATCGTGGACAAGTATGAATTAAATTGAAAACGTACGTCATACCATATCATATCGTGTGTTTGTTACAGCTTTTACATCACGAAATCAACAGGGAGGTCGTGTTCAGAGGAAAGCACGTCACGTGGTACCGACCTTTGACCCTGGAGAATGTGTTGAGCATCAAGACGGAGTTCCCGGATGCAAAGCTCATTAATGGAAATACTGCAATAGGTACCTATGCACGTCCACTTGAGGAAGGTTCGGGTGTTTTCAAATATGAGGCAAACATACAACTATATTTCAGGGACCACAAGGTCCCTTGTTAGACAAAGTAGTGCCGAGCGAAAAGACGGAACAAAGAGGGGGAGAAGAAACAGAGATAGGAAGATAGGGAATAGCAATAACTAATCAATGATTGCGGGAAAGAAAGAAAGAGATAAGTTTAGCTGCACACTTATAATAATTCACAAACAAACCTTTGCTGTTGTTGTTGTTGTTGTTGTTGTTGTTGAAAACTCGTAAGATAGGTAGAAATATTGTTGAATTACCAATACTCCCAGTAAGAACAAATACATGTAGTACGTTTTAAAACGCAATGTAAGTTCACCCTTTTTAAAAATATGAGTGTTGTTCTTATCAAGAATAAGAGCAATTAACAGTTTTCATGGGTAATTCTGTCGTACGAACTGTTTAACTGTGCAGGTTAGGAAATCCGGTTCAAGTTCCGCTCTTTCACTGTCTGCGGAAGAAGGAATATATTGGCAATGACAACGCGGAATGGATATTAAATGAGTTTGGAAAAAGAGAGAGGACTGACAGATGGAAACCAGTCAGTAGAGCTACTGTGAATGCAATGGAAGATCAAACTTCTGATCTCCTGCCATGCGTATATTTATGCTCATGCTGTGCAGGTTTGGAAACCCGGTTTAAGTCTCGCTCATTCCCTGTTCTGGTGGATGGGAGATACGTGACGGAGCTGAAGGCCGTCGAGGTGACGGCTGACGGCGTCGTGGTTGGTGCTTCCGTCACGCTGTCCCGGTTGGATGGCGTCATCAAAGACCTTATCCAGCAGCAGCCAGGTGAATAAGTAGCAAGGAGATTATTCATCAATAACAAGTTATAAAAACAAATTGAACGAAAGCTTTGTGTCTTTTGTTCATTCCCAGTCTCATATCATAAGTCCAGTTTGTTATAGCTGTGTTAAAAAGATCCAATTGCTTTATGACCGTAATTCAAATACGGTTCTACTTATGCAACACGTTTATCATCTTCACTTCAGGTAATGATGTAGAGTGATCAATAGCACGAATTTTCTGATAGTATCCGTACTCCTCTTTCTTGTCCCCCATATCTTTCTTAGAAAATACGACAACAGTGTTTACGGCAATCTCCACAATGCTACGGCGATTCGGAAGTACTCAAGTCAGGAACGTGGTGGTACGTGTCGTTGCCATGGTTATGCCCCTCCTCCCCGTCCATTCTGAACCCATTTTGTGCCAAACATAACGGTGCTGTCTGGGTTATGTGTGTACTAGATGTCAAGTAATCCACAAGTGGCACGTTGGAGGTTAAGGTACATTCACTAGCAAGCGGTAAAAAGAGATAAATATAATCAGCTTCTGTCTTCTTCATAACTTTCTTTTCATATACCATATTGTGTGTCACGAATATAAATGTTTGTACTGACGGGTACCAACATGTAATATGAATTGGCCAAAGATCTAAACGCTTTGACAAATTTAATTCCGTGCTCTTTGATTGTATATTTCTTATGTGAATCGTCCTTTAAGGCTATAGGTAGCTGCATAGTGACCGCTGGAACCACGTCCGATCTCATCCCGATCTTGTTGGCAGCAGGGAGCACACTGGAAGTGGTGTCAAAATCTGCAGGTAGTTTGCGTTTCGACCATGGTTTATCAATAAAGAACAGGTCATTCTTCAAAATGTACCTCGTGCACTTAATGCATACACTGAACCGTATGTATAGCATTTTCTGCCTACAACTATAATATGATTGTATTTTCAAACGAAGCTGATGGTAATGCTTGCTATATTTAGATATGGCGGAAAAGACCTTCCATCTGAATAAATATTTCTTGTTTCCTACTACCATTGACCACGAAGCAATGTTGCTCTTCTCTTCTCTATAAGCGTTGTAATCACCGTCATCATCATTACCATCAAAACTAGAAACACCATCCACCACTATAGTTATATCTCTGTTGGGGGGGGGGGGGGTCCAATCCCTTACCTTACCACGTCGATGATGATGACATCATGTTGCGATGCCGTGTGTACAGGCTCCCGCACGGTGAGGTTGGATGAGACTTTCATCAGTCATGGAGTAGCAAACATCCTCAGACCAGATGACGTAATAAGGAGCGTAACTCTGCCGGCCACTAGAGAGGCAAGTTCTACGTAGAAGATTAGTTATTGAGTTTGATAAGTCTACAGAGAATATTAATTATTGTGTTTGATAAGTAGTAAAGAGATTGCTGCAACCTTTATATAAATAAACCCTCTGTGTGCCAAACGAGCTGCTTCTATATAATAACTTTGTTTTTTAATTGGGGGAGGGTTCACACGTGGCACAGAAAGAGTTAACGAAATAGAGAAACAGCGTCTCACGTTTCCTTCCCAACTGCCAGGAATTTTTGCAGTTCTTCAATTTGGTCGTGATTTCGAGATGATAAAATCCCTCACGACTATTTTCATTCTATGATTGTACATCTCCACTGCTTTGGCTGCTTTATCCATAGCACGAGTATGTGATGACATTCAAGCATTCGCATCGCCGTGAATTCGACACCGCTATCGTCAACGCTTGCATGAGAGTCAAGTTTGAGGCCGACACCGACATCGTGAGAGACATTGTGCTGGTCTTTGGAGGCGTGGCACCCACGGCTGTGATTGCATCTGAGACTATGGACAAACTGAAACAAAAGTATGTTGAGGATTTCAACAACAACAAAAATGCGACTATAGCAGATATGCTCTGAAAATGTTCTTGATTATAATCAAGCGGATGGTAAGAAATTGTAGATATTGCAGCTCTATCGTAAACTTCGCGTCAATACTGAGATATACCAACATTTTAAGCTTTGCTTCCTCTTGGAAACTCCCCTTTCCCCTAACAACAATACTTTTCTATCTTACGTAAATAAATTTCATAGTATTATCAGTTTCTATGATAATCACAAAACGGTGCGTATTAACACAATTTAATGAATAATTTGTTATACTTGTATGTTCTTGCATATTGTACCGAGTGTACATGGGCCTTTCGTCGTTTTTGTTGTCTTTTGCGGAAAATAAAATGGAATCTTGCGCCATTGAACTTTCCACAGGACATGGGACAACTCACTCCTAGAGGTTGCTCTTTCATCTCTGGAGAACCTTCCGTCAGGAGCTCCCGGTGGGATGGACTCCTATAGAAAGTCCCTGGCACTTGGATTCTTCTTCAAATTCTACCTCACTGTCCTCGAGAAGCGATCAATGGAGAAGGTTTGCCCATTTGTAAAATTGTGTTTTATATTCTGCACGTAGGAGATCTTTGCCTTAACCGTCACATAAATGAAGAACAGTTAAACTTTACATTTATTGACCACTTTAATTTAGAAAAAACATAGATGTGTGTCAAACAAAATGTATTATGCATTTAATAACATAATTGTTGACAAATCGTTACGTATTTATAGAAGTACCATGAACTAAATAGATTGGCCATGCAGGCCTTGTAAACATTGTGCCACATATATTAACATGAAATAGTAAAGAACGATGCATGAATGCAACAATTGCTGAATTTATGTACAAATTTGAAGGTTCTCTTGATTCTGAAGAAGGCATATGTAAGATTGTGGTGCACGATACGGGAAAGTGAACAGTTTTGGTATTTCTTTGATGTATTTTGTTATTGTAGTAGGCAAAGCGAACATTAAAATTCATCAACAACGAGACTGGCGGTTGATTGAATTTTATTACATAAATATTGCGACGTTGTATGTATCAATATCAATATCAATATGATGAACCCGAACAATCAGAGGAAGAAAGATGATGCATACCCAACATTACGAGACTCATCCACATGATTCACAGACGATTATCTATTTATGATAATATCATTCCATAAAAGGTAGTAATGTTTTAACCTTGTCTCCCCTGAGGCTTTAAAACTAACTCTTTGCTTGAAAGACGGCTGGGGAAGTGTATCTCATTTGTATCAGAGTGCATCAATGGCATATTAATATTTAAAAGCTTGGCTGATGCATTCGTGGACTCAACCTTACTACTCTTTGCTGTAGTCTATATGCTGCCCTTTCGCTTCAATTCGTTTGGTATCTATCTCTGTATATTTGTAATCCCCACAGATTCTGAGCTCTACAGAACGGAGCGCCCTCAACGCGTTCCCGGAAGTGCATCCTTCGGCGACACAGTTCTTTCAGGTGTGATTATGAGGCTCAGTAGAGTCTTTAACCCTTCCTGTGCCAGATAAAAGGCTGCTCTATGGGATGAATGTGTATTAGTAATGACGAAATACACACACGATAAGTACAGAGTTAAGGTCCGTTCACATCCGACTGGTCTGCGCAAACGTATGCCAAACAAATATGTAAGTGTGAAGAGAGAGGGTCTCTAGGAGCTGGGACATAGCTGACAGTTGCAAGTTTAATAGAGCTTTCGGCTGTTAGGCCATACCACATCAGCCGAACAAGCATACCCAAAGCACAGACAGCCCACCGCCGAGCAAGAAACTGAAGAAAGCCTAATAGCTGAAACCTGTATTAAATTGTCAGCTTTCTTCACACTATAGTTGTGTGTGCGTGAGTATAGGTGTGTAGGTCTGCTAAGTTTGTACAAAGTAGGCATATTTGTTTCACCCGCTTGCAGGGCGTGCCCACAGACCAGAAGCAGCATGACCCGGTAGGCCGACCCATGCGGCACAAATCAGCCGACCACCACGCTACAGGCGAGGCCGTCTACATCAATGATATGCCAGCGCTCAAAGGTGGTTATTTAGTGTGTTATACCTTCCTTCTTTGTAAAGGTGGTTTGAACAAGTTGGACTTGCAGGATGAGAAAGATGAAAAAGAAGCAAGGGAAGAAGAATGTTTACTTGCATTAAAACCCGGGGGGTCACTCACCACATATTGTGCTACCCACATGACCCACGCGCGTCCATACACTTAAAAAAATGACCCTAAATGACGTAAACCCCGGTCGAAAAACATACAATAAATGGCGTAAACCGGATAAAAAATATAGCCTGAATGGCGTAAACCCCGCGTAAAAATGATACATTTAGTACCCTAAACGTCACAAAAGCAGTTAAAACTGAAAACGACGTCGAAGGGCTGAAAACAGACCCTTTTCGACGTTTTCTGTGGACGCCCGTGCGTTGTACGTGATGTGTTAAGTGCCCCCCCCCCCCCCTTTCGGGTATTAAAGCAGCCTGACTGAATTGTTAGTAGAGTAAGGCGCTGATGACGTGGAGGAGATACAAAGGGTTCAGGACAGAGAGTTGTGGCACTCCATGATCCCCTACGTCAAAGCATGGACGCTGGTCAAAGGATCTGGTACTTAGATGTATAGACCTCCATTCTGCATTATTTTATACAAATATTCTACAGGCAACAGAGCATTGTCTTGGCTATATGAATAAATCTTGTATTAAAACGGCAGATGCGGAAGAAGAAAAAACAAAGTTAAGATGATTTTCAATATGGCTAGTGGGTGTGATTCAATGGTGAATCATCATGACGCTGACAAAAGGAAGCAACTAACAAAAGAGACTTTTCTTGTAAATGAGCAAAATGTGTCAGTCACTTGCATTGGCATCAGTACAAGACCACACCCTGTTAGATTGAATATCTCGCAGGAATATGAATATTTCTTGTCCAAATTTTGGCCGTATGTATAGGGAATGCTGGGTACAATCTAAGAATACCAATGACCTAGATTTGAGTGATTTGTCATTTACTTCCTTTTGTCAGAGTAGGGCAGTATATACATACCATATGATATCACATTGAATTTACTAGTATATTTGAATAAGCATTTGCTCAATTACATATACAATCATTTTATCTAATTCTTCACCAGGTACCCTCTACATGAGCCTCGTGTATGGCCGGAGGGCCCATGCCAATATCTTGTAAGTTATTTCTCCATCACACTTAAGACTTTCAAAAATTGAACTTTCAAAACAAAATTGGATGCGGTCACTTGATGGCGTACTGTTTGGAATCCTCAATAGTATTGTCCATGCAATATCGATGGAGCATGGAAACAAATGTTTTAGCTCATGACGCTTTTCAATCTCATAAGATGATTGGTGCTTTGAGGAACTGTTGCCATGGTCACAGAAGTAAGAATGCCAAATTACCAATTTGAAGTGCGCAGTACTAGATATAGGGAAGTTACTCCTCCCAGCCCCCAGGCCCTCTGAGAAATGTTATTTTTGTCTTTCTCAATTGCAGGCGAATATACCATTTCGTCATAAATAGTGCAATGTGTCTCATGATAGTGATTACGTAACCCTTGATGTCATCTCAGATCCGTGGATCCTACTCGTGCTTTGGCGCAGGAGGGCGTGCGTCACTTTGTGAGTGCTAAAGATGTGCCTGGAGACAACCATTTTGGAGTGGTTGTCCCTGATGATGAAGAGATTTTCGCTACTCGGGAGGTAAGGACTCTGCTACAGACAGCCATGACACACTAACATCCACACATACACACACACACGCACATATACACACACATACACACACACACACACTCACACACACACACTCACACACACACACACACATATACACACAACATTCACACACACACACACACACACACACATATTTACAAGCACAAAAAAGCACAAAAAAAGCATACACACACTTGTTATTTTTAAGTGATATAGAGAACTGCTCTAACATGTCTATAGCAGCAAGATTCATTTTCGAACTAACATGCTAAAGAAAAACGGGATTTCTCGCATGGCTACACAACTAAGTAATGACTCAAGATGGCTACAATCCCATGAGACAAGATCTTTGTTCGGAATCATCAAAATGCATTACCTAGACATTGAGGATTCCAAAAATGCAAGTTAAAACTACATCATGGGGGTACATGGGAAGTCCACCTTTCGATTAGACAACATGTTTACAAAGGTTTTCGTCAGTGATCGTAATTACCATTTGATATCAAAATGTATGGCCAATAAAATGAAACGCACAGCTCTCGGCCAATCAGGGCTCCGTAACATAAAGGTTTGCAATTAATCGCAAAATGGCAATGGCCAATCAACACCATTGTTACATGTGCTCTTTGTTCACATAACTGACTAGTAACCAATCAGAATTCGTCTTTCAAATTTGCAATTGATCGCAAACCTTTATGTTACGGGGCCCAGATTGCAAAGTTTTCCCGATCTGTTCTGTCATACATGTTAGCCACGTCCAAGATGAGATCGTTTATTTGATATGTCCTGTGTAGATCTTCCACGCATGTCAGGCCATAGGGGGCGTCCTAGCTGACACACAAAGCGCAGCACGGAAAGCTGCCCAGCTTGTTGATATTGAATATGAAGAGCTGGACTCCATTATTACCTTCGAGGTAAGTATAATTGTCAGTCTCATTTTCGATAATAGCTGCTTCAACAGATGACCGTTTCATAATGCTTTGCATTGTTTTCACTGAGCATAGCATATCATTTCGGTCTAAATTCAAACCCTATTCCGAAAAAAAACATTTTAAAGTAAAACGAGACATACTTGTGGACAAGTATAAGGTGGTCTGGATTGGCAAATTCATGCACAGACATGGGATGGTAAATGCACGGTGACACCATGGACCTTCCATGGTGACACCATCTATTCATAAGAAATCAGACGCACCACTCGTGAAAGCTCATAGCGCACCTACAACATACTAGCATTGCACAGAATTGCCTAAATGGTCACGTGTATGTTCTAAAAAAAATGTATTTAATAGGCCATTTAGATAAAGGGGCGAGAGAAAAAAAATGGGAAGGAAAATCTAAAAGAGAGGGACAAAGTGAGGGATAGAACAAAAGAAGTTAGCAAAAGTCACATTGCAAAAGGAATGAAGGAATAACCCTACCCACGCCAGGAATCGAACCGGAGTCGCGCGTTCTGACAGCGTCTTAACCAATTTTGTTCTGATTTCATTAAAACCAACCTAATTTTAGCGGAGACTTAATATGCTACTTGTGGAATATTTCACCTTCAATACACACATATGTCATAGATCAGCATTCTGCCTTGCACACAAAGCGTCAAAAGATAGCCCTATATCACAACTGTTGTTATTTTGCAGGACGCAATCGCAAAGCAATCGTTCTTCGACTACCCGACTGTCATTGAACGCGGGGACCTCGCGGAGGGGTTCGAGAACAGTGATTACGTCATCGAGGGAGAGGCCAGGACAGGTGCACAGGAACATTTCTACTTAGAGACGCAGAGTGCGATAGCGGTCCCGAAAGGCGAGGATGGAGAGATGGAGATCTTTGTTGCCACCCAAGGATTAAATGTAACACAGGTGAGTGTACAGAAGTAACTAACAACAATTTTACCCCTCAAAGATATATTCCTGTTCATTGATTGGGAAGAAATGTGCATCACATGATCACAAATAGTTCGACTATTGCGAGATCAGAGGGAATTAGTATCGATACGCGTTTTATCGGTTCCTTCGCCAATGATTAACGAGTCTTTAACGCACTGATTTGTAGATGACACCGTATCTATTTTGCATTTATTAGTCCCTCACCTGGAGGGTCAATAAATTCCGCTTGACTATGACATATTTGTTACTTCAACGAACTCTAATATCTATGTTTATTGATTTATATTTATAAATTTAGTATCTTTCTAATGCTAACCTAACAAAACCACACAATAATAACTCAATATATTTTGCAAATAATTGCAACATAGTAGAGGGATACACATGACATCGTATTTGGTAACATAGTAGATAATGAAAAGCTATTTCTTTTGGCTTGAATTGCATGCAGCAGGCAGTGTTGATATTTTATGGTAATATTGATGTCGCAATTATTTCATTGTTTCTGTCCCTTCGGTCTTTAGAGCGCTGTAGCTAAGGTGTTGGGTGTTCCACGCAACCGCATTGCATGTCGGGTGAAGCGATTAGGGGGTGGATTCGGCGGGAAAGAACACGCCGCAAGCCGTCATGCATGCTACTGTGCGATAGCCGCGAACAAGTAATGTTAACATGTAACATGACACCCCTTCTCCATTTCCCCCAACATCCCTCTCATATTCTCCCTACCCCTCGTTCTCTCCTGTTCTCTCTCTCTCTCTCTCTCTCTCTCTCTCTCTCTCTCTCTCACTCTTTCCCGTTCTCTACTTCTCTATTACCATTCTCTCACTCCCTCTCCCCCACTCTAACTCTCTCCCGTTCTCTACCTCTCTCTTTCCATTCTCTCACTCCCCCTCTCTCTCTCTTTCTATTCTCTCAATGCCTCTCTCTCTCCCCCACTCTTACTCTCTCCCGCTCTCTCTCTCTCTTTCTTTTCTCCCTCTCTCTCTCTCTCTCTCTCTCTCTCTCTCTCTCTCTCTCTTTCGTTATTATCATTGTCCTCATTTCAATAGTAGCCGATTAAGCAAACTACTCATCTAGGTGTCTACGTGAAGGACCTAATTATGACATTTTATCTTGTCATCTATTAAAAGTATCGTCTCAACATTTGTTCTTATTTTAAAGAAGTGTAATTTCTAACAAATATGAAAAGTGTCCTTTTCTCTCTTCTACAAGGTGTGTCAACAATGCTGTTTAAGTTTGACTCATACTAGTATACGGAGAGGAAAATATGATAATTGTGTTTAAGCCTTTACGTGCCAGACGAACTACCACTCAAAGGGATTTTTGTGTATTATTTGTGAATATATGAACATGTGGTAGATAAAGAGTTAGCTCATTCAAGACGAATGCATTTTTAGAACAAAACTGATCACTGTTTGACTTTTAAGTAAGCAACATATTTTTTCAATGATTTTTATTATGAAGAAACGTAATGTAAATTCCATTATAAATTAATAAACCGTCAAAATTATTCACGTTAGAACATGCCAATTTGAAGAGCAAAAGAAGGATTTTAATCTTTTCAGCGCTTTGTCGATTTGAAGATTTAGTGCCCATTTGCCCCTTATTTTGCTTTGAAAAATTATTGTGAAGGTAATATGTATCAGTAAATGCCAAAATTGATTAATCTAGTGCAGAAATTAATGCTCTTTCACTTAATGGATCTTGATGGATGATGGATATCAATAGTTACAGCCCCAAACCACTTATCTTCGGTACTTGGTCCCGAAAGGGGTTAATCATATGATCACGCTTGGCTCGTTTCCAGATCCGGTCGGCCAGTTCGGTTGGTGTTGGACCGCGATGAGGATATGATGTCGACGGGCGCCAGGGACCCGTTCCTCGGCCGCTACCGGCTGGGCTGTACTCGTGACGGCAAGATCCTGGCTGCTGATATCAAACTCTACGTCAACGCGGGTTTCAGTATCAATTCCTCCACTGCAGTGAGTCGGTGCCAATGTGTGGTGTGTGTGTGTGTGTGTGTGTGTGTGTTTGCGTAAGTGTGTGTGTTTGCGTGCGAGTGTGGGTGTGTGTGTGGATATGTGTGCGTGTGTGTGTGTATGTGTGAATACATGACAAAATTAAGTTCGTGTTCGGAATTATGCATTCTGCGCATAATGCTTCAACGCGGAAATTACATTTAACATTAGGGAGTTTAAGACCGCGTGGACGTGGACCTCGCTCACGCCCACCAGGAACGTGTGTCAACAGCGTCAACTCCTCTTGTTGACTACCCATCAATACATTTACGATTTTAGTTGACAGACGAGTGAATGTAATGACGTCACGCCTGCTGGTGCGGCACGCAGTCACGTTCAATGCGCATGATCAAACAAGCTGGGTGAACGCGTCGACCTGAATTTGGGTCGACGCATTCGAAAATTTGGAGCTGGACGTAGGGTTGACGTCGACGCATGCGCAGTAATGGCAAGAGACGTCAACGCCGGCCGTTCACTACGTCGACGTAGAAATCCTAAATTTCCCCTTGCCTTTTTTATGATTGTACCATGGTATGAAGTAGACAATGAGGTCACTGTCATTTGGGAATAATTGTGTTAAATGTTCTTCTTATTTCCGAGGTGATGTTCAATGCGATGTCACAGGGGGATGGTAGCTACCTCATTCCTGCCGTGCGCATGGAGGGGTTCGTGTGTCGGACGAATACGATGTCGAACACGGCCTTTCGAGGTTTCGGAGCCCCCCAGGCCATGTTCATCACAGAGTCGATGTTGACCGAGGTCGGCGAGAGGTGTGGCATCTCGCAACAACAGGTCTCTCATATTAAATCGCTGAATACCAGACAAAACGAGGCTTTATTCTTTATACAGTATTGCTATATGTTTTCCATTTCTTTACCAACAATTTTGATTTTTTGATGGTTACCCAACCAAATTTTTCATATTCGCATGTTTGCATGTCTTATTTTTTTTGTTCTTTACTTGTTCTTTTTAATCTATATAGCATTTCTTTTTTTAAGATTATACATACACTTGTTCCATTTCATGGAAATGAAAGATCTATTCAATTTAATATAATTCTGTATCATGTTTACCATGCTGAAATTGGGCACTTTTGACACTCAACAAGTTGAAAAAACGAAGTCAGGGAATATTTACAAGAGGTGGCAAAGTTGGAACAAACTATTTAATCTTAGGAATGGTATTATTATTGTATAAATAACTGTTTGAAAACAATTATTCATACGTAAATTATACCTTGTAGGCCTATGTGCGTGGTCTTAAAGCTTTCGATAAAGTTTGGTTGAAATACAACTGAATTCGCTTAACAATGATGGTAATGATAATGAAATGATGATGATGACGACGACGATGGTGCACATTTTGCATAATGTAGGTCCGCGAGATCAACATGTACCAATCGGGTGACGTCACACCGACCAATCAGACGCTGGACAACTGCACAGCCAGGGACTGTTGGGACCTTTGTCTGAAGAAAAGTCACTTTGCATCCCGAAGGAGCGCCGTAGATAGTTTCAACAGGTTAGCTAGAAGTATATGTCCCCCCCCCCCCCCCCCCGCGGATCAGGTTGATACTAAGTGTCAAACAAAACTTTTGAAAAAATTATTAAAAATCAAATCACATCAAGCTGAAATTGATATATCATTAAGTCAAGGGATGTCAAATGTTTAGAGACAGGTTTTGTGACATTTCATCGATTACTTTACTTGTAATAATCCTTGGAATATTTAATGAGATTTTCACTATTGAACAAATTTAGACCTCAACATTTGTGTGTACGAGATAGTGAATTCAGAACACAACAATGGCTATTGTGTATCACTCCTGTTAATCATCTAGCCATCACATTGTCATTAACAATGCATGATGCTTCTGGCAAGAAAGAAGTTGCGGGTTGGCATGTGTGGTGCATAATGGCTATGGTTGTGTTCTGAATTGATTACATGTATCTCATACACACACGGTTTCAGATCCAATGTTGTCCAAAAGTGAAAATTTCATTAAATATTCCAAGGATTATTACAAGAAAAGTAAGCATTAAAATGTCATCAAACCGGTCTCTAAACTAATTGAGATCCCTTGACTTTATAAAGTGTAAATTTCAGCTTGATGTGAATTGAATCTAATTTTTAAATAAATTTTTCAAAAGTGTTAAAAGTTTTTCTTAGCACCGAGTACAATCACGCGAATCGCATCATTGCAAAACAAATTGGGTGATGAGCAATTTTGACCTGCCGTATCACTCAATCAAAAATGAAAAAAGGGGCGTTTGTGATCGTCGTCTATACACGATTTGTCTATCTTCATTAATTACCCTGACGACGTCCGTCATGTCCGTGATAAAGATAGGATCATTGGATGATTCAATAATGGAAAGCCTCTTGATGTAGCATTGGCATTGAGGCATTTAGGTAATGCACGCCACCCCCGTAGAACGGTATGGAGCCTGGCAGACAAAGAGTTATCTCACTCTATTAAGAGGGGCTCTAGTACGAATGAATTTGATTTTCTGTTTCCAGTGCATTCCATTTTCATTCAAATACTATCAGACATTACTATAGACTAAGCTTCTCATCTCAAGTACCATGTCCAGGCCACCGAAGACGACACGATCCGATCAGTCGTGCGACTCTGCGACTGGCTGAATCGCAGAAACCGGTCATTGGATTTGTACTAGACGGTGACGTCACATCTCCATTGTCATCGGCCGCAAATATTTTTTTTTACACAAGTGTTCTGCCATACTCGCGACAAAATTCAAGAAAACCGGTGGCGGATGAGTCTAATTCGCGCCGCCGCGGCAAATTTAGATTGCTGAGCTAGCTGAGCCTGCTATGCAAGCCGACTGTTATATATATACATACGTTTAGAATTAGGTTCAGAGTTAGGGTTAGGGTCAGGTTTAGGTTTAGGATTCAAATTCATAAAATTAGTGGGATACCAAAGTGCATTAGCACCTTATAGGTGTAGGCTGCGTATGTGTGTGCTGACGAGTTAGACTCACTCACCACCGGCTTTTTAAAAAAAATTATCGCGAATATGGCAGAACTCTTGTGTAAAAAAAAAATATGCGCAGCCCATACGACCGCAGAATCGTGGAAAAACTGTGTCACCTTCGGTGGCCCTGGCGTTCACTTTTACAAAGCGTCACGTGATACCTTTTGTGGTTTCTTTGATCCAGGGAAAATCGGTGGAGGAAACGCGGCCTTGCTGCTGTAACTGTGAAATTCGGCATCTCTTTCTGCGAATCTACGACTTTGAATCAGGTAGCTCCCGCCTACCGAGATATTTTTGTATTGATTTGTATTCGGCATTGATGTGTGTCGTGTATTTGTGTGTTACGTGTCTTGCTCACGTTTAAAGCATGTCCGCTGCAAGCCTTTTCTTTAAGGATTCTTGTCGCCATCTTTTTGTACTTTCATATAATTTCCAATTGAAATACTGTTATACAATTGTTATTAAAATAATGATAATAATAATGATACTTCTAATAATATGTAACATTTATAAGCGCTTTAGAGAGAGAAAATAACAAACACGTAGAAAATATACATATATAAAGATTTACAATGATTGCCTAAAAAGATGAGTCTTGAGACGGTTCTTAAAAGAGTCTATGATAGATGCTTATCGGAGGTATGTAGGTAGATTATCATCATTATCGTACAGTTTAGTACTTGATTGCTTGATTGCAGACAGATTGTATACAGTTTGTATAAAAATAATGATTATGAAGGACGGATAAAAATGTTTTACATCGAAATAATGACTGTGTGTTTACTCAGGGTTGTGCCCTGGTTCACATTTACACGGATGGGTCGGTGCTGGTGAGCACGGGGGGCGTTGAGATGGGGCAAGGTCTCTTTACCAAGCTGCAGCAGATCGCCGCCCGAGCTCTGGGCATCCCGGAGACCAGGATTTACCAGGCCGAGTCCGCCACGGACAAGGTGCCCAACGCCACTGCCACTGCCGCAAGCACTGGGACGGACCTCAACGGAGGAGCGTTGCAGGTGAGATGGTAGCCTATCCGATATGCCTGGCGCTGTATGGCAGTTTCTATACAACGGCGGTCAAAAAACCGCGGAAGGCACGAGTCCCCGAGTCGAGGGTTACCACCAGGCCTATCATTACTGCATTGTATATTGACATTGTTTTATGTTCGTAATGTTCGTAGAAAAGCAACGAACCCCCCTGCGATGCTCTATCATGAATATTCATATCTATAGACCGCAATAAGCCAATAAGCGGCGAAACTGTGACGTCATATGAACTCGGAACTGGAAAATGATATGTGATTGGTTGAATAAAAAGCATCGACGACCAAATAAGGTATATCTTATGATTCATGCATGACACTACTCTCGTCACGCATACGATAAACATATATGAATAGTGATGAGAGTATTAGTAATGATAGGCCTCGACGTGCTGGCGCACTCAGGACCCCGGCCTTCTGCGTTTTTTTCGACAGCCGTTGTATAGAAACTGCCATACAGCGCGAGGCATATCTGATAGGCTAGTGAGATGAATAGCCATCCTAATCACTCATAAAGTATTTCAAATTTCCAGAAATGGATTTACAAAACGATGATAACTCTAACCCCAGTGCCACGTCCGAGAGCTCTATGTCAACCCCATCTATCACGTCATAATAATCTTATTTTCACCCGTTTCACGAATGGAACATTGCTTTGACAAAAAAAAAAATACGAGAGGAATGAAGCTCAAACGAAGTGTAGGCTTATAGGCTATCAGCATGATCCGTCTTGAACAGGCCTGAACATTTAGCTGTATGTGGAAGGAAATAATGCCCAAGAATATCTCACGGAACATGCGGAAGATGCAAAAATTGTTCATGAGTGTTCATGAGTCCTTACACTATGTTTCATTAGTTGTGTCTGTCGAATGTCATAATGTATATTTTGATTTAATACCTAACAAATATCCAATCACGCGCTCGCCTTCCACATTAATCAATAGAAAGGACCGGGTTTTTTTTATGTCGCTCAAAGAGAACAATGTGATTCAAGAGAAATAACAGAAAAGATATAGAGTACCGAAGTAATGTCATATGAACATGTTGTCAAGGCAACTGGTTCTAAACAAAATCACTCCAGTGAGAGGTTTGCCGGTCCGATACTGCCTTGTAGGCTAGTGTCGGGCACTACCCGCATAGTGTTTAGAACCAGTTGTCTTGACAATAATTCTCAAATTACGTCACACGTCGGTACTCTCTAGTACGAAATAACAGCAGCGCTGGTTGACTCGGTGTATTTGTCCCCTTGCAGGCAGCGTGCGAGACTCTTCTCGGGCGCCTGAAGCCGTACATGGAAGCCAACGAGAGCGGTGGTTGGGATGCATGGGTAGGTAGCTGATTGTCACGTCACATCTCAGGTTATTGTACGTTAAAGAGAGAGTTCACCATGAAGGTACGTTGGTTTCAATAAAAGCAGAAACATGAAAGAAACGTATTAGTGAGGGTTTGACGAAGTCCGTCAAAGGATAAGAATGTTATGATCTTTTGAAATTTTGGGTCGTCACTTGCGAGACGCTCTTCCATATATTGTGTACAAAATAATTCCATAAATTGCTCTTTTTCTCTTTTTGACAACGTAATAATTTTTTTTGTCTTCAGTTTTGTGTGTAAAAACGTATGCACATTTTCGATAAAAAACTGTACACAACATTATTGGAGAGCACCTCGCACGTGACGTCACAAAATAAAAACTATACAAAAATAACATATCATAACTTTCTTATTCTTTGACTGATTTTCATCAAAATTTCACTTATATGTTGCTTTCACGTGTCTGCTTTTATTGAAACTAACTTAGTTCCAGAGTGAACTATTGTTATAATACTTATGAGAGGATGTATTCAAATCAAGCTGCTGGTCTCATAGTACAATACGTCATAGCATAGCTGATTATCCCCACACGCCTCAGGTAATTGTCCGAGAAAAATGAGTATGCATGGAGAACAATTCAGAAACTGGAATCATATTTTCATTTCATTTATTCGCATGACTTAAAAAAACATATAAATGTACAAACGTGAAACATTGAAGTTTAGAACATTGCACCATCATACAGAGTTAAACATTTTACTTCGAAACATAAAGTGCATGGCAAAAGGCTTATCATATAGACCTACTTGATGTACAAATGAAATAAGAATAGATTTAAACTTTGGGGGATTTCAACCTGCGATTAGTTCTCATTACATGAAATAATCCTGTTAAAATGAACCGATTGAGTTTCGTATCTTACAAGAAAAAAATGTCTATTTGGTGAGCACATAATATTATCCGTGACAGGTAGTTTATGATTGCTTAGTGTTTTCTCAAGCAATCGCGTCGTCAATGACAATGTTATTATCAATTTATTGTAATATTTCTGTCCTTTATTATTGAAGTCCCTTTTTGTGAGAAAGTGTGGAAATTCAAGTCCAACCAAATGGTGCACAAATCAGACATTCGATTTCACAAATAAACTAACCTCGGGAAGGAATTGATGAATGGTAACAAACACAATCTTTTAGGGAAAATGTTTTCTAGGGGAAATTTTAATCTTACAAAGAAATTTTAAGCATACACCCAGTAGTAGTAAGGATAGCGTGTTTCATCCTGTAAATGAAAAACAAGTCAGAAAAAATCCTGGAACCAGAAGGGATGCGAGCCTGCAATCTACTGCTTACCGGGCAGCGACTTAACCACGCAAGCTATTTTTAGTTCACGGGTCAAGACACGACCTCAATCTCATTCTGACTTGTTTTTCATTTATTTAAAGGATGGGGCATACTATCCTTACTAATACTGGGTGTATACTATGTAAACATTTCTTTGTAAAAAAACCCCGCAATCTTCTTATTTTCCTACAGATTAGTCAAGCTTATTCGGACAGGGTGTGCCTCTCTACGGTCGGGTTTTACAAGTGAGTAGCCGATCTTCGTACCTCAGAATTGAATTGTGAACTCTGACTTTGACCTGTTCACAGAGTTTGTGAGATACTTTGTTTTCCAAAGGTAATCGAGTCATATGTCAACTTTACTTAACTAATAATTATATAATTATAATGTTATTGATTTACACCATGACATTAAATAAGAAGAAAAGAGGATTGCTAAAGACAAATTGATATTATTTTTATGGAATTTTATTTGTATGGAAGGAAGTATGTAAGCATACATCCTCGTTTATTTAGATCACCTACCAAATGTCAAAAGGAAAACAAATTATTGTAAAGCTAAACAAAGTGGTAAATTGTCTATCCAGTTAAAAAAGGTGTGTTATCTAAATTATATTGTAGGCAATTTCTTATGTTACAGTGTTTGCTGCCTTTTATTTCTTTTTTTTTAACTCAATTTCCTATTGTGGTCTTTTGTTTTTTGTTTTTATTCTCGTCTAATTCTTAATTTTGAAATTGCCATGCTGTTTTGCTTCAATAACACATATAGAGGTAAGTTTTTTTTTTCTATAGAATCAATAAGGTTTCCGTTACTATTTATAGCCCAATGTATCCCTTCTAGAACCCCAGGTCTGAATTATGACATCAAGAAAAACGAAGGGAAGCAGTTTCTATATTACACCTATGGTGCAGGACTTTCCGAAGTAGAGATCGATTGCCTGACTGGAGGTCATCGAATCTTGCGCACAGATATTGTCATGGACGTCGGCGAAAGCATCAATCCAGCAATTGACGTCGGCCAGGTCTGTTGATGTCCATCAAGAAAATTATCTTTCATGTAATGGTTATCATAATGTATTTACGATATTTGTTATGCTGAGTGAAGTAAACGAACTTGAACTTGAATGAACCGCAATAGATCCTTTATTATAATTATGGCCACCGTATACGAATGATTTCGCCATGATTCTGCATTTATACGGACCTTTGACTCGAAATGTGACGTCACCTTATTGCACAAAGCCAACGGCTGGTTCCTATGATTAGCCAGTCGCAGAGCTGTACCACTGATCGGATCGTTCCGTCTGCTGTGGCCTTTGGCAGATCATTTTAGCGAACAATTATGCATGAAATGAAATGAAATGAAATTTTCTAATGTCATCCAAGCATGGGCATTGGAGAGTAAAGTCAATTTAAACAATAAATCAGAAATATATATATATATATATATATATATATATATATATATATATACATACCCAATATATATAAACAATATTTACACATTATGTAAAAGATAATTTGCTAACGGTAAACAACCAAAATAGAAAAAATAATGGAAGAAAAGAGAGATATATATATATATATATATATATATGAGTTTTATTCTGTGCTCAGATCGAGGGCGCTTATCTCCAAGGTTACGGCATGTTCGTGCAAGAGGACATGCGTTGGACACGTGACGGGCACCTATTGACCTGGGGGCCGGGCACCTATAAGATCCCCTCCTTTGGTGACATACCAGTAGAGTTCAATGTGACACTCCTTCCTTCCTCCAACCCGAAAGGCATCTGCTCCTCAAAGGTATGTAGACCCCTTGCAAGTACTTGGAGTTCAAAGGTCGTGCTTAAATGTTGCATTCTGATTATATTAATGCATTTTCACCCGTTCATGCTATGAATAGGCTCTCACATAAAATGTGACATAAATGACGAGATATTTTTGAAGACTGCGAGAAATGGCAGCACACGATTGTGACATAACAAGAGGAAAGGTTGTCAATCATTTTCCAACTTAAAATGGCACACCACTTACCCTCACACCTACACGCACACACACCTATACGCACACACACCTACATACGTACAGACATAAATACACACAGACATACACACATACAAACACACACACATAACTAAGACAATATCTCGAAAGATGATACTGAGAGTGATGTAAATTGTCAGCATGCTGTATCTATGATAAATATTACGATAAAAAAAAGAAGAAGAAAAAAAAATCTTAAGACGGTGGGCAAAAAAAAATATGTTAGTTGTATATGCCTACGTCAAAATGAAGACAAAACTAAATGACGGTGTTTGGCATCAAGTGTCATCTTAATTTCAAAATATATGTTGTTCTAAATTCACATGAATAATAACATGTATTTATTTTGCATTTTCAAATCATAGCCTATGTAATGTTTTGCATATAAAATGATGACATAACATATACACAAATTTCAAGCTAGAAGTACCCAAAGTCAAAGTTACTTCATTGTTCATGTTATTAAATGTGTTTCTTTGGGAGATGTAACGAGTTATTTCTTTAAACCAGGCCATCGGTGAGCCGCCGCTCTTTATCGGTGCGTCCGTCTTCTTTGCCATCAAAGACGCCATCTCCTCGGCTCGGGCTGACGAGGGCCTGACGGGAGCCTTCCGTCTCGACAGCCCCGCCGTGCCCGAACGGATCCGCCTCGCGTGTGTAGACCGCTTCACCAAAATGGTAGGTACCTCTACCCTTTGAATACTAGACAAATTGCAACTCGATGTGTTTTATGTGTATTCATCGTGGCAATCAATTGCATGTCAAGGGTTCACTGAAGCTGGTAAAGCTGTTTACCGGCCAATGCGACCGGTAAAAAGAGTACGAATGGTACAATCGCTTCGTATGTAGAGTACCGAAGTGTGACGTCATTTGAGCATTATTGTCAAAAACAACTGCTTCTAAACAATGTGGGTAGAGCAAGCAGCGGTGATCACAACGGGGACTGCAATTGGGAACACCGGACACTAGCCCGATAGACAATATCGGACCGCTAAACCTCTCACTGGAGTGAGTTTGTTTAGAACCAATCGTTTTGACAACATGCTCGTATGAGGACACCACTTCGGTACTCTATTCGTAAACGTTCGTTCAAGAAGGGGATTAAAACATGGAAAGATGATCATCTACCTACTTTAGATGAACTTGGTTGAGCGTGTTTATAGCTTTTAGGTCCTTTGACAGTACTTTAAGGGATTTATACATACAACTATCCGTCCGTAGATGCATGGCCTGCTTGTCTTCCTCAATTCTTTCTTCAGCATATCAAGTCTAACTTAATACACACGACATATCTTGCTGTTTAGTGGTTTAAATTCATTTTTAACAAATGAGAAAAAAGAAAAGAACGGCTGTGCCATAATCACCTCATTGCCGAGCTGCAAATATCCCTCCATTTAATAGCGATCTGCGTATGATTAAACATTCATGTCCTTTTTATGAGGGCCCGCGTTGTCCTCAAACTTTTAATCAGTTTTTCCAAGATTTATACTTTTATTTTGGACCGGATGATAATTCTATGAATCATCGTCTACAGAAAGTGACTACAGGATACGACGTGAAAAGCGAAAGTATTTTCAGCAAAATATAACAAAGTCTTGTAACCATTTGGTTGGAGGGTAAAGTCATCTTTCTCATCAATAATGTATGTTTTCCTTCCTTCTTTTTTTCTCTTTGCAGTCTACAGATTCTGTTCAAGAAACAACAGAACCTTGCTTTGTTCGATCATGAGTGGTGTGGGCTGGCCAATCATACAAGCCTATGATATTTAAGGACTTAAACCAATGTAGTTTGACTAAATACCTTGTTCCTCTCTATTACTTTATCTTTTTCACATTTAATTACCTCTTCATGTGTTATCATTAAATTTTGATCAAATGCACATGCGTTATATACCCCATTTGATCTGTGCTCCATCATCAATGATCATAATATATACAAAGAAATATATTAAAATCGTATACGTTACAAACGATAGAGAAATATTGTATATTTCACCTTGATAGAGTATTGTTTGCCAAACAATATCATGCAGTATATGTGCAGAATTCCAGAATATCGGGCAAAGTCACGTATGAAATGTTGCAAATTCCTCGTTTGCAACAGCGAGGGCTCCATTTTCTGTTGAAGATGCAATGTATTTTAAATAGTCTCAATACCACAATGAACGTTGAGACTCAGACAAAGTTGTATAGCTAAATTAACGAAAGTTCTTTCCATTTATCATGATTTAATTTATGCGAAAAATCATGGATTTTGGTATTTCTCACCCGGGAGTATTAGGGTTAAATGATTATGTGAAGCACTTTGAATTTTCAAGAACGAACATAAGGAAAAGACGTGCCATGCTGCACCGCGCAGCCATGTTTGGATTTTGTTTGCAATCATGTCGGCTACCGGTCAATATTTGTAAATGTCCTTTGTAAATTATGCCCTGTATTTTGTTGATAAACATGTATCCTGGGCTCTGTGTTACCTTGTGTTCTATATATATCTATATATTTGAATAAAAGGATTTAAAAAAAGTAATGTAAGAGACTGGAAGCAGACATGACTATGCGGCATGGATCATTCTTCGACACAAGTCCCCGTCGCACGCACGCTTGTGTTACAAGTAATAGCATGTGAAGTGCACAGTCTTCATTGGTCTTGATGTAAGAACACGACATGGAATTCATGCTAGGAAGCATAATAACTGTGGTTGTATTTAATTGAGGAAAGCAATTTTTGAACAAAGAATTAAGCTCTCTCAAAATGATATTCTATTACATGTGAATCTCCATCAACGATATAGGTTATCCATCATGTACATTGTCTATTCATATATTCATGTTATCAGAATCAGTGGTGGCGTGTATAAAGTATGTAGATGGTGATTGAAATGGCTTAACTTCTTTGTATTTGAGGGTGTGCAGCTCGTTATTTCCCTCGAGATGTTCCTTCATATATACATATATGTCTTAATAAGCTGGGTGAGACTCTGTGGGGTATAATACAATCAGCAGGATGTTTGGACACATAAACTAATCAAGGCGCTGTGGTGTGTGCGCCTGTAATCTTATAGACAATTAAGTTTAGAAATCGATGAGGAGGTTCGAGGATCAAATCCAGCCAGCCAGCAAGTAATATGTTAGAAAAAATTGACATTTTTTTTATTCGGGAGAGTTTTTGTCGATAATTGCTAAGGCTGCTTAAACCTACGTGTTGCATTACTGTTTGGATTGAGTTTGGACTAGGTCAATTCTCTGCACCCACAGTATATATATATTTGGGTGTTTCCTTCATCAAAACAAGGAGCTTTTACATTATTATACATGCATCAGTGTCGTCATTATCATATTGATGTTTGCATATGTTATGAATATGAAAATATTGATGCATTGAAGAATCAAAATATATTTGTGGGAAATCAAGCAACCGTTTACGTCTGCTTATCTTAATATATTAAATAATGCTTGGATCGGAAGAGAACAGAACAACGAAGGTGGCTTTAGAGAGAGGGGGAGGGATAGAGAGAGAGATAGAGAGAGGGAGAGAGAGAGAGAAGGAGAGTAGGGAGGAGGGAGGGAGGAGGGAGGCAGAGAGAGAGAGAGAGACGGCGAGAAAAGCGAGCGCATTGGAAAAGTACTATTGGTCAATTTAATAGATAACATTGGAATGTCTAATTTTCTCACATCATATAAGATGTATCAGATTAAGAGGGCTCTCGGGTGAATTTCATGACATATTTGGGCAACAAATTCCCCCTGCCCCCAATTGCGAATTTTTCATGAATTGCACATGCCTTTATATAAAAAAATTGCCTGAGCTATGAATAGAAAATTATTGATAATCTTAAAATATATATGTTTAATATTCCTTGAAAAGATAACATCAGAGATCGGTTCAGTTCAGGCTCAGTTGGTAAAGCGTCGGTTTGATAACCTGAAGGTCGTGAGTTCGATTTATTTTGGTTTTTCTCTCGTTGATTTGAAACTAATATTATATACGCCAAAATTCCCCACCATCAGCACCGACGTCTTGTAGGCTCTCAGCTATCATTCGTGGTAAAGCGATCTATTTTGCAGTGCAAAGGCACTTTTTGGAAGAGCTTGAATGTTATATTTGCGATAATGCCAAATTTCCAAGGAGCAACAAGGTCTTCAAAGCACTATTTGCCATGCTTAAGAAGGAAAGAAAAAGAAAGGTAAAGCACAAGCCTTATTACTTCTTCCAATATGGAGAAGATCTAAACATCAGATCAATTAGATTGCAGTACTCCTTTGGGGTTGAAAAACAAAGTATCCATAGACCTAATGAATTTTGCAACAGAGGTCGTGAGACTTCGTTCAGTGACACCATCAGATTTTAAGCTGACTCCGATACAAATGGACTAAGCTTTGTGTCTTAGCGTGATCATCTTACAAAGAATAATCGCCAGGTATGATGATGAATCTTCGAATTGTGGCGTTATTGTGGAGAATCTGCGGCATTGAACATATGAGATCAAAGCAACTCTTTGTAAAGCATTCTAGAGTAAATCCGCTTCATTTCAACGGCTGCTGGTACTCAATGGAACTTATATATCCTTGGGTAAATGCACACTTCACTTATGCGTAATGCATAGCTTGATAGCTTGATGGACCACTGGAATCTCATGAATTTTGCCTTAAATTTCATGAAACGCACACCATATGTCCACAAAGAACTACTCTTTGACACAAAGTAAAACTCAACAATTTTTAATTGAAGAACATATGTAAATTCATCTTTCTGGTTTAATTCGTCACCATGAATGGCCACTTGAACAATTACTGGCAACTTAAATCTTCTCAAACCTTATATCATTGGATGTATCATGATTTGAGGAAAAACCTTTCCAGCAAAACCAAGCTACAGTCTTATTGTGCTCTGTAGTTTGAGGAGATAATGTTTGGCAAGATTTTCAGCGCCATCGTGAGAGTGGTGATAAAATCGGCAAATGTGGTATTTTGTACTTCATTACTAAAGAGGTGTTAACCTATATAAAGCTACCAGCTTGCCAGGGCTGTCATATCACTTCATAGACTAGAGACATTGAACTATCATCAAATCACAGTGAGGCTTTGCCACCTGAGATAGTACCCAAATCTCCTCTGGACCCTGGGAAATCGTGTCAGGTCGCTGGGGTGGATATGTATGTTTAGCTGTTCAGGAATTACTGTATGCTCTATATCTCATGTAGCAGTACCCTTCACATGAATTGACTTCGTCTGACAACATTACTGGCAAACATTTTTCTTTCTCCCATCCTCTCAGCGGAAGTCGATTTTCCGAAGCAAGGTCAACAGGTGAACAGAACTAAAATAGCTACCTCATGCATTAATGTGGTTGTATGTATCTGTCATTGTGTGTGAGTATACATTGTCGAGAGTGAGAGGGAGTGAGAGAATAAAAGAGGACGGGTGCGCACGCGTGTGTGTATGTGTGAGAGAGAAAGAGAGAGAGAAAGAAAGAAAGAGAAAAATGAAAACATCTTATAGACGGAAAGGCAGATACAATTAGATATTCTATCAATGCTGTCAGCCCATCGTGAAAGCTACTGACTTGATAATGGTTACAACCATTTGCTTGTGGGTTGAACGGTTTAATGAGCAAATACCACTATGCATTCAAAGATTCATATTCAAGATTGAAGGACTGAATGCAACGTCCAAATTAGTCTTGTATTTGGCTTCTTGGGATGTTCCACCAAGCTGTTCGGAAGTTACGAACGACTTTACGAACGACTGGTGATCCCTTCTTGTGCTAAATGCAACACCAGACTTTGTTCATTGAGAATCTGATTTAGCACAAGAAGGGATACCAGTCGTTCGTAAAGTCCTTCGTAACTTTCGAACAGCTTGGTGAAACACCCCCTGGTCGCCTTCACGTTGCCGACTTCATATTTGTCCATATCTCTTTGCAGCGTGAAAGCGTCGACCTAGGTCCTCTCCACAAGTTCAGCCATGGAGAAGAACGAAGGAGACACGTTGATGTTCTACTGTAATGGTATCCAGGTATGGCAACATAAATTTCACCTTCCAATTGCCAGTGAGATTCCCATATCCAATTCGACATTTAATCAAGCCATCATTCAGTGTATCGGTGTTGATGCGAACAAGACTCGAAATTGTATTAGGACAGTACATTTTCAGTGTATTCATTGTATTCATTGTTTTCATTGTGATTATTGTTTTGTATTAACACTGTTTGTAATTTGAGTCGATATGAATTTTAAACGAAAATCAAATTCAGTGTTGTAGTCGAATTCTCGGTTATAGTTCGATATTCCAAAGATTCGTTATTCCCAAGGTTCGTAATTCCGAAACACGTAAATTGCCTATACCTCGATACTCGTTAGTATGAAAACGAAAAAGGGTTCGTTAATCCGAGCATTTATGGCGTTATTTCGGAAGTTCGTTATTCCGAAGGTTCGTTAATCCGAAAAAAGAATAGGGCTCGTTATTCCGATGGTTCGTTAATCCGAAAACGAAATAAGGCTCGTTACTCCGAAGGTTTGTTTATCCAAAAACGAAATGAGGTTCGTTTTTCCGAAGGTTCTTTAATCCGAAAATGAAATAAGGTTCGTTAGTCCGAATCTTCAGAATAACGATCCTTCGGAACAACACAAACCTTTTTACGGTTTCGGACAAACGAACATTAGGAATAACAAACCCTACTTTGTTTTCGGACTAACGAACCTTCGGAGTATTCCAACCTTCGGAATAATGAGCCTTCGGAAAAAACGAGTGCTTCCCGAGTTCTCGAGCTTCGCCTGCCATGCCTGCAAGGCCGCAAAGACGACGTATGAATACCGCTCACATCGGTTTCTCGATACCACGCCTTGAATAGCATATCACATATTTTATGCTGCTATGGAATTAAGAGGCTTAAGACATTCGTTTAAAATGCATATTTGTGTTACTTTTCATTATAAACATCTCACTGGACCCCTTCAAAGAACAGCCAAGTCTCATATTCATAGCTAGGGCTTGAAATCTAAATATGATGACACTGGTCGTGCAGGTCAAAGCAGTAAATGGCATTATACTTAGACCACGACCCATCAGCCAGCTAGGTGAATCGCGTTGTATACAGTGATACAGTCAATACAGTTGTTATTTGTTATGCAATCGTGTTTAATATTTGTTTATACAGAAAATGAATAGATACAAATGCAGAATTGGTCTCCTGTCCGTACTCAACTACAACGCTACTCACCTAGATGGCTGATGGGTCGTACTACTTAAGTGCAATATTATTAACTTCTTTGATCTGTGTCATCGTATTTAGATTCCAAAAAGGTATTACATTTAACACCCTATGTACAAACAGTGTATTAACTCTCATGTGCCCTCGAGGCGTTTTTGTACATGAACTATGTACACAATGCACGGAAAAGTAGTCTCGTATTGACACACGATTAATAACCACACGGTTAATAAGCACAAGGCATGGTGCGCTAGTTTGGGAGTAACAATGAGAGTCAATCAAGAGGGTCATGTTACCTTTGTAAAGCAATTTGTAAAATGACATCCGGGAATGCATCCTCTCCGGGAATCGGGGTTGGTTCACATAAACAGGCTTGGGTTCAAACCAGTAATATATCTAGGAACCGGGGTACTACGTATTCAACGTTATCTATATGTGCCCAACGGACATAATTATAAATCGTATAATCACCTGTATGTGCATATTACATGTGATTTGATCTCATTTTGAAACAGAGCTTCAACATCTTAAGGACAAATAGATATTATACAAATGATATTTACGGGACATCCCCCTCCCATCATTGCCTCCGAATATCTAGTTCCTTCTATGAAACAATTTAACGATGATGTAGTACATTATACCTTTAGTAATGTCGGTCAGCGGTTAGTTCCCCAGTGTTACTGGCAAGATTTCTGAAAACATATCCATCGGGGTAGGGCGACATTGTTACAAGAGAAAAAAATCAGATGAATTAACATCAGGCGATCGTGGTCATCCTTTTGACAATATAAATCAGGCGATATGTCCCGAATTTTCCTTTCTATTTATTTCTTCTGGTAGATCTTGGAAACCAATCCAGATCCAGAGATGTCGCTGCTTACCTACATCAGGACTGAATGTATCCTTTAACGTTATTAGGTTATTAGCACTAATTTTATCATATCTTATCATTCTCGAAAAACAGAATTTGCTTCAAAACAAATAGAATTACGTTTCCCATTTGCTCTTTGAACTACTCCCAGTAACTATCATCATTAGTGTATGAGTGCAATTCTTTGAATGGATATGTTATTATTTGTCTTCTGCTTGCGAGTTAATATTCTCATAATTACCTTGTATACTTTTGTTTAATTCATCTACAATACATTTATATTGAACGTCTTTTTTATATAGAGATTAAATTAACATCTCACGAATATGTCTTCAGGTTAACCTGTATAATACCCTGTCGTGAGTTACGTTGTAATGTATTTGCCATTCTCCTAATGTGTATTATTTCGTGTAATATATAATACTATTATATCCAATTCTGCTCTCTATTCTGTTATACTTGGCCATCGATCAATCGTGTATTAAAATTGGTTATGGTAATAGTATTGTATTGGCATTGTTGAATTTCTTGAATGTGTGATAACTATCAGAGATGCTGTTAAAAATCAAGGACGAAATTGATAAATCCTTAATCAACCATCCTCCTCCTCAAGTGGGCTTAGCTGGTACGAAGCGAGCCTGTGATGAAGGGGGGTGTGGGGCTTGCACGTTGATGGTGTCCACACACGATCGGGCATCAACGAAGACCACGTAAGTTTTCATCAAGCTCCATGAAGACATTAAGTTCCAGATTGCCCGCCTGTAAAGACAGCGTGTTCCTTTTGCAGCTCAATGCTTTTCGGTAAAAACCACGAAAAGTGGAAGAAGATACTGTATTACAACTTCCCTCCCAATAATTGAACTTGAAACTGAATTTAGGCGAATTTATTGCGACCAGTTGATTGTGGAGAGGTTTTGGGCGGTCGTCAGAAACCTATAGAGACCTAAGACCGCTTTGCGCTATCATGGCTATGGTCCGCCTCTGTCCGCTTTCTGGTGCGTGCGTTATTTGAGAGTAATGCTCGCATCGTGTTCTGAGAGGCACAATACAATTATGAATATAAACTATGCTCACTTCGGTTCTAACGTAAACAAGGATAGTTTTTCACTTCTCCTGAAAATGTTCATGACGCTATAACTGTGAGATTTTGTACACATTATTGTTAGGATATACTGCTGATTCCTGCCGAGTTTCATGACTATTAAAATTGGAACAGCCTGTCCGTAACCCCCTTAGTACCAAGGTGTTAAGAGACCATTGATTTATCACGCAGCGATGATCGATGATGGTCATGATAGGATTAACCCTCTTACTACCGAGGTGTGAACTGGGAAGGACCACTGATTTATAACGCAGTGATTATCCAATGGTAATGAGAAGGTTGACATTCAAGGCGATGCGCTTGTACCTTTGTGTGTACAAAAGTTGCCCTGAGAATGTTTGTCACAGATCCCTGGTCTGACCAGCTATACTGAGCAAAATTGCAATAAAAATGTCTACACCACTTCACAGCCGTGCGCCTGCAACTTCACCTTCTTATCTTCCTACAATCAATGTTTGCTCGGAGATTGCGTTGAAAACGTATATTTTACTACCATTGATTGTCAATATTGTTGACTGTCGATTATCGAATGTCAATAGTTGGTGGTATGGGAGCTCAATGTATGTAAATATTCTCTTGGGATTGCTAGAGTCAAACTACAAATACAGGAATGCCCACTTGAATCCATTTCCGCCATTACAACTCCACGCTTCCTTGGGTACACATATCTTTAACTATCATGCTTCCCTCCACTCACTTGAACTTTGTTTTTGTTTTACCGTAATTGTCATATTCGTGTAGTGTTTGACGGATTTACTATGAGCCTTTCGGATGAGGGTAGGTGTAGATGAGGATTTTCGTAAACAGTCACCTATAGCAAGAGGGAAGGATATCGTTTTCACTCCTCACAAAAAAAAATGTGAATACGAAATCAATTTACCCGATATGTTTTTTTCACATTTACATCATGACTTGCTGTAAGGAGACGGCACAAACCGTAATTTTTAACCTTAATCAGAATGATCTATCATACAGTTCCTAAAAACTGCACTTTCATCAATACACTGTAAAATATGAAAATGGTCTTATGAGAGGATGGGAAAGTATTAGATTCTGTACCTCTGCACATAATGAATATGGAATAGGAAGTGCAACAAATCACGTCGGTCCGCCTATGTAACCGCATTTTTTTGGATACCCCGGCTGTACATGGTGTCTTTTCAGGGCCACTGTACTTAAGGGTTAATGTCTTAAATGCCTTTGATTAATCTCTATGGTTACTACTGTGTTTGGAACCAGGCACCAGGCGGTCAATGCGTGTCTGACACCCCTGTGCTCGGTGCATGGTGCCGCCGTGACCACCGTGGAAGGAATAGGCAGCACCAAGACCAAGCTGCACCCCGTACAGGTCAGTAGGCCTGCTATCGTTTTCCCTACAATGCGATCGTTATCGCGTATCCCACTGCTGCCGCTTAAAAATCAAGTCCTACTAAAAGCCACCAAGAGGCAGCCAAGAGTTAGTGATCGTTACAACTATCGTTAGGTATCGCTGCGCAGAGGCCGCCAAAAGATTTTACGATTTTCCAGGGAATTCTTATGAAATTCTCATTCAATTCACAGAACAACCATTTTAAGAGTTCTGCACAGGTCTACCGTGTGTCTTCGGTGTCTCCTGGTGTCTTGCTGATTTTGGCAGCTTCTTCACTAATTGTGGCTACCCTGGCTGTTCTTAAATATCGTTGCTCTTGGTTGCTCTTGGCAGCTTTTAGTAGGACTGCAAAAATCTCATCATATCGGCTGACCCATATTATTAATTAAATGCTTTCATGTGTGTTTTGCTTTGATACTTTACGCCCGCCCACAAATGCCAAGTTATAGATCTAGGGAATCGTTTCCACGTGATTCAACAATTATATAAGACTCAAAATTATTATGGTCATTTGCATACATTAATGTTTAAGGTTGTAAAACCATACATCAAAAGAGCCATTGCAGATTGCTAATAGTAAGCCTATTAGATATGTCATAGCTATAATTAAGGGCATCTCCAGTGAAGTTTCAGTGGTGAATATAAATGATTAATAATAATGTTCAGACAGGTTGTTCTTTCTTCTTAATAATACAGGAGCGCATTGCTAAAGCACACGGCTCTCAGTGCGGATTTTGTACCCCAGGGATGGTCATGTCGATGTACACGCTCCTCCGAAACAACCCCGAGCCGACCATGGAGGAGATCCGGGGCGCACTCGCGGGTAACCTCTGTCGATGCACGGGGTACCGCTCCATCCTGGCCGGCTTCCAAACATTCTGCAAGGTCAGGCAGTTCATTAGAATGGAGGACGCGTCCTTTTAAGGCAGGCTTGTTACTTTCTTAGGCGCCGTTGAGGACTTTTTATCCAAATTAATACATGCAATTCCCATCTGTCCACGGAGCATTAGTTTGTATTCCACACGGAGGGTATACAAGGAAGAAAGGCCATTGTGCAGTAAGGTTCAACCAAAGCATGAAACTGATTTCAATACGAATCGACCTCTCATGATACCATCATCGTAACAATTGCTACAGAAAGAAAGAAAGAGAGAGCATAAAAAAGAAAGGAAAAGAAAATGAAGAAGACATTATTAAGGAAACGGGTTAAGAAATTGAAAAGCGTTAACCTATGTCCAAGGTGGGATGAGAAAAGGAAAAGAAAGAGAAAAAGAACGCAATGGACTTACTTGACCATCATACTGGGATATATAACATGCTTTTTTTCTCGATGATTTCTTATTCTTAATATTTACCTATATGTGGTAATCATGAACCCGTAATGTTCTTATTTCCTTACCCCACTTTTTATTGTACGCTTATTCATGTCCGTATCTTGGATTCTGAATTTTACTCTATGCTCATATCCCTTTGGCATGTTTGGTATCGTTTTATATATCGATTACATACATCGCAGAAGGACGGGTGCTGCGGAGGCAAATGTCAAGATCCTCAACAATCGGACGATGCGCAGGATTGTAAAGTAAGTGATAAGCGCAGGATTCTATGAACATGTTTTAGCATTCAAAGCCAATACCACCAGAGTCACGGAGAGGCAAGGATATCGTATTGGATAATTGGAGACGTCGTGGTACAAATCAGACAATTTGTGAGCACTCGGAATCATATTGATTGTGAAGGGGGATACACAAATGTGTTTTATATAGGGAAAGGATGGAGATTCTATACTAACGTGTTTAGTAATGTCTTACATCCAACCAAACAGGAAAAACAGACACAAAAATAACTTTAAAAGGCTCTTCCGTTCTACATTAACATAATCAACTACCTATGAAGGGCGGGGAAACATAGTTGAATTTTCATTCCAACTTTTCATATTACGGTTGACATGATAAACCGAGGATGTTAGTTGGAACTAAAGTACTAGTAATTCTACATAACATTATTTATTATTTGTAATATATTTATACAAAATGTACCTCTTTGAACAGTTGAAGAAGAATAAATAAATGTATTTACGAATGATCCATTGTTTATATTGATGTTTTACTCTGTCTCCAATTACCTCAGCGTGCTGTACTCTTTAACCCGAGAGAGTTTGCAAAATACGATCCGAGCCAAGATTTGATCTTTCCACCGGCTTTAATGGTAAGGACTACCCCTATTTTCTATCTTCAAAGAGCGTCTTCACTATCTCGGAGTTGTATATAAAATATGATATCCTAATTGATGACATTGACGCCCCTGCAAATTTCCTTCGTAATGACGACATTTTTTTGTGTACATGAGTAAAGGAACACATTCTGTTCCATAACTAACTAAACGACTTTTGACTCCGCCTTCTGATGCTTAAAATCAAAAAGAAATATTTATAGGGTATGATTAATCATGGACCCTACAACAATTAGGAACCATGAATCGACTATGAACGTGAATTTGCAATTCTTGGCTATTGATTATTTATTTGATAGACATTCATTTAGTTAGAAAACATGTCAATTTGTATATAAACGCACGTGATACTTTCTACTATGTTTATTGAAGCTTTCACTCGACGGAATCAGCAAAAAGGTTGTGTTCAGAGGAAAGCATGTCACGTGGTATCGACCTTTGACCTTGGAGGATATGTTGACCCTCAAGGCAGAGTTCCCGGATGCAAAGCTCATTAACGGAAACACTGCCATAGGTACGAAAGATACGAATGCATAATAGAGAGATAGAACTAGAGAGAGAGAGAGAGAGAGACGGAGAGAGAAAGATGATTATTAAAAGAAATGGGAAGGAAAGACAAATTATAGATGAAGAATATATATATATATAGGTGCGACAGATATTTATACAACGAGAGAGAGAGAGAGAGAGAGAGAGAGAGAGAGAGAGAGAGAGAGCGGGTATTTGACAGGTAGGAGGGAGCGATTTAAATCACCAAGAGAAGAGGCGATATATACAAAATACAGGGGAAGAAACAGATGGAGGAGGGGGGGGGTAGTAAGTATATAAGAGACATACGTGAATACAGACAGTATGGAAGAGAGAAATATCAATATGAAGTGCCGAAACAGAAAACAATAGTAATGTAGACTATTAGAAAGAATGACAGTGGGACTGAGTGGAATCATTATGACAGAGGAAAAGGAATATATTTCGAATGACAGAGTTAAATAGACAAATGGCTTTTGTGAAAAGAGAGAGGACTGAAGGATGAAAACTACCAGTATAGAGCCACCTTGAATGCAATGGAAGATCAAACTTCTGATCTCCTGCCATACGTATGTTTATGCTCATGCTGTGCAGGTTTGGAAACCCGGTTTAAGTATCGCTCATTCCCTGTCCTGGTGGATGTGAGATACGTGACGGAGCTGAGGGCCGTCGAGGTGACGGCTGACGGCGTCGTAGTGGGTGCTTCCGTCACGCTGTCCCGGTTGGATGACGTCATGAAGGACGTTATCCAGCAGCAGCCAGGTGAATAAGTAGCAAGCAGCAATACACAATTGACAAAATAATTTGTACCATAGCACTTATTCTTGGTTCTTATTGTGAGATTAAATGTCCATTTTATTTTTCAGCCACGTAGAAAACAATTTGATAACAAACAAACTTTTTTTGTACAAACCAAATATGCAACAATACAAATATGACACCATCATGATCAACAAATAAACACTGGTTTTTCTCAACTAGTGGTGCATAGTATGCATTTGCTCTAATATCCCAAAAATATCCGTGATTTCTCTCTTTGATCTCCAATTGTTTTTTTATAGAACATGCGACAAGACTGTACACGGCCATATCCACAATGCTACGGCGATTTGGGAGTACTCAGATAAGGAATGTGGTGGTATGTGTTGTCAGATCATTTCCCGCCAAGCAAAGATTTCCCAGTTCTCGGCTAAATTTTCCATGACGCACACCTCCTATCGTGTGTCACCCGACACTTATTTCAGATTTTTGTACAGTACGGTGAATAAACTAATAATCTATAAAAATGGACAATTAACAAATGTTATCGAGCATTATATGTTTTTGTTCAGCGATAGCTATTATTTCTCCGCTCATGCAAAGTACATGTTTTGACAGCTCGTCCTCCAAGGACACAATGTAATAACACGTATTTTAAAGGGATAGGTCAACCTGAAATTAAGTTGGTTTCTTCATGGATACCAACTTTTCGAGTTCAACTTCAGAAGCCCTGTTCATATACCATCTACCGCTATAAATTACCGATGCACGTATAAGCAAGTTCCCAGCGAGCCGCAAAAGCACCGTTCATAATTATACACCCCAAAAGATGTAATGTTGCGGTGTTTTGGACAGCTGACTCTCTCCAAAACGATGGTAACATGTTCCGTTCAGCCATACGAGCGGTTGGATTAGCGACCCACATGCCAGAGCGCGATGCACAGGGCGCAACATTTAAGGCTATTTTGCGGACGCAGTGAAAGATTCGCTTCCAGGAATATTGCGGTATTATTACTAGGTCTCGATCCGCGAGAAAGCCGCAAAATGAGGGCAAAAAAGGAGGAAGAAAATACCACATTATTTGAGGGATTCCCGTTCATATACGCAGCTATCGGTAATGCACCGGCAAAATTGCCGCAAATGTTGGGCCTTTTATGCGGATAGGCGGTGTATATGAACGGAGTTATAGAAGTGGTGTGGTGAAGTGGATCGATCCCATGACTCTCGATCAGGAGGGTACAGGTTCGAACCCAGCAGCTGCCACTGTTTTAATCCACAGACCTGCCCAGTAACAAGGAGAGGTATGCGGTCCCGAAACTTGTTAAACTTACCTTTAATGGTAGCATAGTAGCAGCCAATGGACATGCAGGTTTACTGCTGTTGCTATGGCAGCTACCATATATTGTAAATTGAAACATGTATGCAGCATGGCCTAGTTAGGGTCCTTTGATCGAGAAACATGGATGATAATGCAGGGCCCCCATAAAAAACAATGTTCTCACAGATGAAGCTACCATGGGTAAAAACAGACTATATCATTATTGATACATCTCATTACATATTTTTCTACCCGTACTTTTGATCATGTTGATTAAGATCTCTCACACTCCTTCCACCTACCCATCAGGCTGTAGGTAGCTGCATAGTGACCGCTGGAACCACGTCCGATCTCATCCCGATCTTGTTGGCAGCAGGGAGCACGCTGGAAGTGGTGTCAAAGTCTGCAGGTTTGTATCTAATGCCCATGTTGAATAATTCCCCAAATAATATCCAATAAAAATATCAACACATGTATATATTTCTCTCGAAAGAAATAACACAATCAAGAAAATGTGAAAGTAAACTGTAATGAAAGTTAATGACGATGACAATATTGATTTGTATTTCTGATTTTGTGTATATTTGATTTGTACTCCTAATAGTAATGTAGCGAATGGTTCCTTTTTGCCGTTTAGCGTTATGACGAAGAACCATGCACTTGAATACAAGTGTACATCAGTTTAGTGGTATAAAGTCGTTTATCCGCCTCTCTCTATAAACATCAACAACACCACTTCTACCATCACTCCAATCAACGTCAATTTCATTATCATGATGATCATCATCAAAACTAGCAGCACTATCCACTACTATACCTGAATACATCATTGAAATCGTATGGAGTAGTATATCCGCTCCTCTCAATAACCATCAACAACACCACCTTTACCATCACTCCAACCAACAACCAATTCCTAATCTTCATCATCATCATCATCATCATCATCATCATCATCATCATCATCATCATCATCATCATCATCAAAACCAGCAGCGCTATCCACCACTATACCTGAGTACATCGTTGAAATCGTATGTAGTCGTATATCCGCTCCTCTGTATAACCATCAACAACACCACCTGTTTTACCATCACTCCAACCAAGAACCATTTCATTATCATCATCATCGTCATCTTCGTCGTCAAAGCTACCAACACTATCTGCCAATACATTATAGTTAGAGTTCCGTTGGGCCGATCCTATCCCTTACCTTACCAAGTCGATGATGATGACATCATGTTGCCTTGCTGTGTGTACAGGCTCCCGCACGGTGAGGTTGGATGAGACTTTCAACAGTCAAGGAGTAGCAAACATCCTCAGACCAGATGACGTAATCAGGAGCGTAACTCTGCCGGCCACCAGAGAGGTAAGCTATATATGTCTTACATAAAATAGAGTCATACAATGACAAATATCGTTAATCCTAACTTCTGGGCCCCGTCCTGTCAGGGTTATAAGAGGTGCAATCTCTTATTTCTAATGTACAGAATTACCATTGATATCAATCGCAAGACTGTTCGTATTTTTGTATTCAAACTTCCCCCTTAACTGCGTAGTAACACGTTATTACATTCACCTGTATCTAGTCATTCAGAATCAATGGGTGGAATGCACTTTGAATCTGTGAGTTGTTGCTAGTCAAACAAACATCGGTCAAGATTTGGAGTTACCATTAGTAACATATTGTTTGAAGGACGTACATTTGCATACATTTGCATCATAACGAAACAGGTCTACTGCATTTAATTTTTATATGACAGGATCACATTTAGTAGAGAGCAACACAGCGCGTGTTGCTTTGTTGGGCAAGCAAATACCAAAATATACGCGCGATGCTGATCCCTATTGAAAGACTCTCCTACCTATCGAAACCGAGTTGGCCAAACTCTATTTATAGATGGCTCGGGTCACGATCAGAGCCATCTATAAACAGAGTTTGGCCAACTCGGTTTCAATAGGACACAACATGGCGCGTGTTGCTTTGTTGAGCAAGCAAATAACAAAAAGCATATGTGCCATGTTGTAACTGAATGGAACCGAGTTGGCCAAACTCTGTACATGTATATAGATGGCTCTGCTTACGATGGGCATGTAGCGCCCACTATTGTATCCCAACTGCAATTGATTTAAAATATAATGACCGGAAACCGTCATGTCAACGATATACCCTGCATATGCCAAACTGATACAAGATATTAACAACCTTTCCGCCCTTCTTCTCCGCGGACTGCTTTGTCCATAGCATGAGTACGTAATGACGTTCAAGCAATCGCATCGCCGTGAATTCGACAGCGCCATTGTAAACGCTTGCATGAGAGTTGTCTTCGAGGCCGACTCGGACATCGTGCGCGACGTCGTCCTAGTGTTTGGAGGCGTGGCGCCCACGGCCGTGGTGGCATCCGAGACCATGAGGACGCTGAGAGGGAAGTAAGTTAAGGATCTTGATCACTGAAATATATCTTATTAACACCTACTTATATATCATTATTTCGTTGTTTTTTTTATCTAATTATTTGCTGATTTATTCAGTTTTGTTTAACTCTTTGTGTGCCAGGTGTCCATTGTACATAAATCTCATTGAGCAGGATTCATCTAGCATAGGAAGGGTTAAGAGAAGGGGTCGTTTCAGAAACAGGGGGTCTGCCTACCTTTTCATACAAAAAAGCCTTGTGGCACACAAAATAATGTAATATATTATATAAAAATGAGTAAACGAATACAAAACATGTACATACGTATTAGGCTGAACCTTAAAGTCAGTTGGAATGAATTGATATGGCTTTATGGTATGATATTCTTTAAAATTGCACAAAACACATAAAGGCAAGTACAAAAACATGACTTAAGAACAAAGGAAATCAAAACGAATAGTAATTAAAGTTTTACCAGTAACATATGCATTCGTCGCAGGTGTAACATAACTTTGGCTGCGGCTGCGGCATCCTTCTTCGTTCCACAGAATCTGGGACAATAATCTCCTTGAGGTCGCCCTCAAGACTTTGGAGAGCCTTCCTTCAGGAGCTCCCGGGGGGATGGACTCCTATAGAAAGTCCCTGGCATTGGGATTCTTCTTCAAATTTTATCTCGCCGTCCTGGAGCAGCGATCGATCAACAAGGTTGGTACATGTGATCATGTTAATATCTTGTACTTTATCGTTTACCCTAACTTCACACGCAACAGTTGGAGGGAAATCATTGTGGCCCTAACATTAGTCAGAAATGTATGTGATACACTGAAACCATAATTTCGTTGAAGTAGATTTAAAGTTCAATCTAAACAGCAATGACTCGGTGTGTTGATAAACACAATCGATACATTAAAATGATTTGATCATCAGAAAGTGACAAGGAAGTCAAGGTTAGATGTATGCTACTTTGCAGGCTATTAACAAAAATAATAAGTGATCTTCCTTTCACGTTTCAATTCGGTTACATTAATCTCAATGAGTTAGATTCGTATCTCTGTTTCTATTCCGTGCAGCATCTCAACTCTGCAGGAAGTCTATCCTCCCAAGAACGCAGCGCCCTCAACGGGTTTCCAGAAGATCAACCTTCCGCTACTCAGTTCTTTCAGGTGTGATAGTGAAACACCAGGCTTATGTACCCACGTTTAAAAAGTGAAGTACAACTCTTTTCAACCAATCAAATGTCACATGTTGTCAGATGCACTATGATAATTTTCTATGTGATATTAGTTATGATATCATGGTAAAATATACGATTGAACTCTATGAAAAGATATTTAAAAAGTTGATCTCAATTATCTGAATTGAATTTGAAAATTATATTCATATATTCGCTTTAAGTAAGTCTGCTTCCGGACGTTTTATAGAGAAAAGGATGAAAGAACAAAACAAAAGATATTCAATACAGAGAAAGAGGGGGAAAGCATAGATTATATGTAGCGAATACTTTTTAAGTGTGTGTGTGTGTGTGTGCGTGCGCGCGCATGGGGGGGGGGGGGGTGTATATTTTGTATCATAACGTGTCATAACAAATTAACCTGGAGGACCCCTCTATTGCACCCGCTTGCAGGGCGTGCCCGCAGACCAGCAGCCACATGACCCGGTAGGCCGACCGATGCGGCACAAATCAGCCGACCACCACGCCACGGGCGAGGCCGTCTACGTCAGTGATATGCCTGCACATAAAGGTGCTTTGATAATTTGATTTGATAATCTTAGCGGTGTCTCTATACATTTGGTACCTTTTATGTAACATGAGGTCCTCGTGAAACTTGCCAAGAGCAAGCCAATCAAGAACAGCCAAGAGCAGCCCAAAGCAGCCGCATTGCAGCCAAGAATAGCCAAGAGCAGGCACGAGCAGCATAGAACAGACACGAGTTCGTGATCGTTAAAGCTATCGCAAAGGTATTTATAACGATCACAAAACTCTGCAGTCTTGAAGATGTCTCTCGTGTGTCTTCGGTATCTCCTGCGGCACTCTCGACTGCTCTTGGCTGCTTTCAGTAGGACTGTTAATATGAGAAGGTCGGAAGTCTTCCATAATATAAAGCCGAAGGACGAAGAAGCGGAATGGGGAAAAGATTTGACGAAAAGATGAAGTGTATACAATTTTTCATCTTTTTTAAGCAACATACCACAGGACGATACGTATATCCTGGTTCTTATCGATCGCGTCTTTACCGTCACGAGTAGTTGAAGTGGTGGAAGTAGTGAGCGTCCTGAACTGTTCGTATCTTAAATCTTTATTAGACTGGCCCTGCCGTGTATATGTCATGTATGTTTGTTTATGTGTGTCGTACTTTATTTCTGTAATGTTTATATTGCATTTAACGTATCATGTCTTTCAACAGTGAAATAAATTTATTACTATAATTAATGATTTATAAAATATATCCTCTTTTTCTTGGCCAGACACCCTCTACATGAGTTTGGTGTACGGTCGGAGGGCACACGCCAAAATCAAGTAAGGTTTCTTGAAACATTCTGCAATCCTCAGAGAATCGTTTGTTCCTTACGAACTATTTGAATCTATTTGTTCAGTTTTATAAAAAGGGGTATTTACATTATTCTTTCATACATAGATACTAGATACTAAGATGAAACTCGAATATGGACATCCACATGTGATATTCTCATGACAGGACGAGGAATGTGAACAAAATCAATACAAGGAGGCAATAAGAATAACACTTTGCAAGAACTCGTTTAGGTTTCGGATAAAATGCAAGGCTTGACCTAAATCATAATTGACAGATAACGTTTTTTCATCTTTCAGGAGCTTACATTACCAGGCCTTGAAATCCTCATGGGCTTACTGCACATCTTTATACGAATGTTACTGAGCGATTTATGTCAAACTGCAATCGGACATGTGGTTACGGGATGTTAGAATTACGGGTCGCCTTTAAAAAAACTACTAAGAAATTTTTTCATAACGTCATATTCAGTTCACGACGTTAGCGGGCATAGGCCTGGAAGAAGTGGTTGTTTTTCTTCGCATTAGTTATTAAAGTACACATGACCTAAAATCATGTATTTTATAACTCGTCACCTCAGATCTGTGGACCCTTCTCGAGCATTGGCGCAAGAGGGCGTGCGTTATTTCGTTAGCGCTGAGGACGTGCCAGGGGAGAATACTATTGGAGCGATCGAACCCGATGGGGAGGTTTTCGCTACCAAAGAGGTCAGATTATCAAATGACACACAGACAGACAGACAGACAGACAGACAGACACACACACATTTTATAGTTATACTTTCATTTATACTTTCATTATACTACATAGCCGATCTTTCAAATTTGTTTCCCACGCGTAACCATACTTTACATGGTTAGTGTCTACTCTATTCTGAATTTAATAGGACGAAGCACAACTTGTTGATTTAACAGAGAGTGACCAGAATAACGAATTTGTCCACCAAATGAAATAGAACATTTTTCTAAGGACCTTTCACTCTGCTGAGTATATTTCAATGTACTATCAAGACATGAACTTAACCATTGAACATTCATATTCTTCAACATAATCATGTAATATTTAATTTCGTTTTCACATTTTACAGCTTTCATTATTGTATGTGTCTTGTGTAGATCTTCCACGCATGCCAGGCCATAGGGGGTATCCTAGCTGACACGCAGACTGCAGCACGGAAAGCTACCCAGCTTGTTGAGATCGAATATGAAGAGTTGGAATCTATCATTACGTTGGAGGTAACATAGTCATACATGTTGTTTTCCTAAGTAGACAGACTCTTAATTTCTGTGCTTTTATCTTGCTTTCCCATCCCACCGGCCCGATTGATCACTTAGCTTACGATGGTTCGATCACATCATCATTGGACATGTATTCAACCTTGAAACATATTACATTTTTGTATATGGCTAGGTCACACCGTTTTCATGACCAGTCTTCTTCATTTCATTTGATATATTTCGACTTACAACATGAAAAAGCTTGACGGAATGAAAGCTTTAAGTACATCATATAATCCATCGTAACAAAATGAAGGTAAATCAAACAAACGGGTTTTCATAGTAAGCGGAAGTTTGAAAGTATGACAGCCTTTATATTAATTATTTTATAGAAGATAGAGTGTGAGGGAGAGAGAGGGAGAGAAAGAGAGGGGGGGGGGAACGGAAGCAGTGTTATTATTAATAAACTGACATGCGAACATTATTGCAGGCGACAATGTTGTCGTACCAAATCACGAGGGATCAAAGCTTTACCTCTTTATTAAAAGGGTACCTTGTGCTCATTCTTTTTCTTTTCAGCGGAAAGGGATTTGTTAATGGGCAAGAGCGCCCAATTGAGTAATGCGCAAGCACGAAGTGTAATTTATTCCTACAGCAGTCGCGTGCATTGTTAGCACAATGTTTGCTTCTTTGATCGACGAGGGAGATCCGCCGCCAAATGTGCAAGCCAAATTTGGATGCATTTAGAGGAATATATATTCTGTATGCGCAGAAGATTTCAGAACCACTTCATGTACTTAAGTACATGTGCAGTAATAGAACACCCCAATCTAAGTTTCAGTTTGTATAAATGAGATCAGCTATGAACTCCCAGCGAAGGCTGAACGGTTTACATATTTCTCCAACCAGATTTTCTCTTGTTATTTAGAGGAAGGCACTGCCTAATTAGAAATACAGCGTATTGTTTGAAACACCTGAATGTCTTGAATTTGTATGAGGCGGCGTTATCATTGATCAAAGGAAGTCTATCCGAGCGCAGTCCATTCATGCTTGGTCCAAGGTTAAATACATGTAGCTTTGCCGATTGTCACGTGGGATATGGATGAACTTCCGAATTAGCTTGAAATATAGTATTATATTTCAATATTCTAAATGTATATGACAAATATATGATTTTAATATTACGTTATAAATTCTATGAAATGTATGATTTCATGTTTGAATGATTTTTTTTCTTTCCAATCAATCAAACAATCAAATCAAATGACGATGAAGCATAAATGTATGTTGCTGCGTTGCACACAATGGATACTTGCTGTAATTACTAACTTTGTACGGACTCAATCAATTTGACAGTTACTCAGTTGTAATCCCTTTTTTTATACATTGTGCAGTACATGTCGTACATTTATTCGCCAGGACGCCATCGAAAGGCAATCGTTTCTCGACTTCTCAGAGGTCATTGAACGCGGGGACCTCGCGGAAGGGTTCGAGAAGAGCGATTACGTCATCGAGGGAGAGGCCAGGACAGGCGCGCAGGAACATTTCTACTTCGAGACGCAGAGTGCGATAGCGGTCCCGAAAGGCGAAGATGGAGAGATGGAGGTCTTTGTTTCCACCCAAGGATTGGATTCGACTCACGTAAGTGTACAAACACACACACGGACAAGTATACCATGTAGTTTATATCAAAATATTGCATTGTATTCATGTTATTACATTAAAAACATGATAGTTTTTTGCAAATGAAATATTACGATACATGGAAAATGAAAGAAAATACTGTATAAAAACGTCCTACACAATCATTACAGAAGAAACTGCCTTTGAGCGGAATTATATTGATCTTCAGATTTTAGTAGGTCCGCATATAAGTCAGTTTTAGTAATTTAATGCGTTTGAGGTTCACAGTATGTTTATTTCCATGAAGTGGAGATTTGAAATGATTTTTGGCTGGTGTTTATATTCAAACAATCAAATTACCCCTTTTTTTCGAGTGGAAACATGCACAGAAATGACAATCAAACTCAATGTAGCTGGTTTCTTGTGATTTAATTTATGAATTAAGATCACATCACAAAGGATGTATGGTCATACGATAACGATAATGAGCTGATGAATAAACGGAATCACGGATCAATATCAAACATCAGAATGCTCACGATTGTATGATGATGGCGACAGAAGCTTGCGACGCCGGCGACTTCGGAGACGTGTGACGATCACGGCTGAGAGGCTGGAAATGTTCGTAAGAATCGATGCTGATGATGATGACGATGAACGAGCAGCAGTAAGTCGTGCTACTCCGTGGATGACGACGATTGCCGGTGACGACGAAGAATGAGCAGCGGTGAGTTGTGCCGCTCCGTGGATGACAACGATTGCCGGTGACGATGAAGAATGAGCAGCGGTGAGTTGTGCCGCTCTGTGGATGACGACGATTGCCGGTGACGACGAAGAATGAGCAGCGGTGAGTTGTGCCGCTCCATGGATAATGACGATCGCCGGTGACGACGAAGAATGAGCAGCGGTGGGTTATGCCGCTCCGTGGATGACGACGATCGCCGGTGACGACGAAGAATGAGCAGCGGTGAGTTGTGCCGCTCCGTGGATGACGACGATCGCCGGTGACGACGAAGAATGAGCAGCGGTGAATTGTGCCTCTCCGTGGATGCCGACGATTACCAGTGCAGACAGGGAAGAACGGTTGAATGTCTGTTAAGCTACGCAGGGCCTAGCTGTCGGAAATGGCTCTAACGTGCTCCGGAGAGAAACTATGTTTCTTATTAAAAATCAATTTGAAGTACAAAAATGGAGCAGAGCACGCCATTTACTAGCTGAGAATTATTTCCCACTAAAGGCAATCGTCGTATAAAAGCAGAGCACGCGTAGCGTGGAGCTACAGGAATAGTACGTGTGAGTTCGGCGGTCGTCAAAAGGAAAAGAGCTGAGATTTTACATCATGATTTTCGTTATACAGGCTCAAGGGATTCAGTGGCAATCCGCTGAATCCTCTCGGTGCCAACAACGTCCATTAGCGGACGATAATCGCCCGCCTAAATTGTCATTTATGCAGATTAGGCTGCGCAAATTGTGACACAACTGCGGACGCTGGTGACAACTCTAGCAACCATGAGATATAGAAGTCAGTGGGCTAACTTTGTATCATTTTCGATTTTTTTGAACAGGTAATATGCTACGTAGGAAAGCTATAGAGTTTATTCACTCATTTGTTATTGATTTTTTTAATCTTCTTTTTACAGGACATGTCACTTTATACAGTGACATGTGATATGACACATACTTGTAAGTAGCTAACTGGTTATTTGTGTATTTTAACCCCCCCCCCCTTCTCAGTCACAAATAGCATCTGTGTTGGGCGTGCCTCGCAACCGCGTGACCTGCCGAGTCAAGCGGCTTGGAGGTGCTTTTGGCGGGAAGGAATCCATGGCATCTCGTAATGCCTGCTACTGTGCGGTCGCAGCGAACAGGTAAGTGAGCAAAAACGCATTATTAGCGATAATTTTTGCTCTATTACCCTTCTCATCTTGCTAAAAAACGTCCTTTTCCCCCTTGTCATCTATACCCGCTCCCCTGTGTCCTCTGAGTAGCTTTGACTTCACACCCTTAACCACAGAACACGCTGCTTTCACTTTCTTTGATTTCCAGTACGTAGCTACTCTACTTGGTTGGAATCTTTCTGTGGAATGTCATAGTAGGTCTAGTAACTACAACGCGGCATTGCATACTGAGACCTTACTTCTTCTCTTCGCTCTCCATGTATTTAAATTTCTTACAGCGCATAAAAACACCTGTCATATGCGCGTATCAAATATATCATTATAATTATCATTTATATAGTTTTTATTTTCATTTTCATCGTTATTATCAGTATCATAACGTTTGCCACCAAATCCTTTAGCACTAAACTTTACAGTACTTTCCATAATCTGCCTATCATTGGTTGAACGAGTGTATCATCGTTGAACTTTTTAACAAAATTTGTTAATTGCTTTCTCTCAAATCAAATTCATACAATACAGTTCACAAAGTAATAATTGTAAAAATAATTAAAACAAATGACTTAAACTCAAGATACACATTATACACATCATGTAATATTATTCAAAGACACTGTATCGTTGTTCAAAAAGATCTCATTTCTCTTAGATATTTCTTTTTTAAGAAGTAGTTCTTTGGTAGCAGCCCAAATTTCCAACATATCCAAATGAAATTTTGGTAATGATATTTTACAAATATTCTGTGAAATTTCAGTGAATAATAACAAAAGACCTCCTACATCACGGGTTCCATAATTAAAAAAAAATGTTTCCATCCTATTCTAAAATCTCCTGTCAAAAGCCTTTCCATCCTAATGACTCTGTGCATATACAAATAAATGAAAATCAATAATTTTGAGTCCTCCCCTTTCGTACTCCTTAGACATACCAGCAAGGTATGTCTTAGACATACCAGCAAGGTATGTCTAAGACATCCACCTCTTCGTCCACACCCAAACTCACACACATACGCATCCTTAACACACACACACACACACACACACACACACACGCACACACACACATCCACGCACACAAACACACACACACACACACACACACACACATAAAAACATGTGTTTCGATGGATATATGCAAAAGTAGTGCAATAGCAGCCGTTCCAGCATTTTTTATTTTATAAACAAAAAATTGATATATTCGCCTCGCCATCCTTATGTATGAAAATTTTCCTACTTCCTAAGACGGTATTTTGATGATGATTTTTGTTACAACTTTTCTAAGATGTTTATCGTTTTCTGTCAAATTAAATTCATACAATACAGTTCACAAAGTAAGTAGTGTAAACAAAAACAAGATTCGATCAAATTACTTAAGCTCTTATACATTATACACACGTAATATTATTCAAATAATGAGAGAAAAGAAAACCTGAAATACAGGCGCGGTTCTATCTGCTCCTCCTTAACCCCCCTCCACCTACCTGCCTCTCCCCCTCCGAAACACACGCAAGCACCCACACTTCACACCCTCATACTCTCACACAATTCATACGCCATTGCATACGGTGCTCGCGTTCCATTTGAAAAAAGCAAAACACCACAAAGTGAAGAACAATCCCATGAGCTCTGTCGCCTCTACACACTTGTAAGGAAATGTCCCCATTTCCTTAAATGGCTTGATGATTTACCTCGCGTTACTTCCAAAGTTGTCTCTTGATTATCATTTTCTAACATCTTCTCTCTAATTTCATTGGGACTTGATGGTCTTCATTTAGTCCTGCTGTTTAAAAACAAAGATCAAATATTTTATCAAAAGAATAATTTGATTGACTATCTGTTCCTTCCCTATATTAGAATGCTTAACACCAATGATGCATATCGATCATATCGATCATATCGATTGCTTCAATTCGTTTAGATTTTATCAATGATTTATCTATTCACTTTTGTATTTGGAAAATTTCTCTTATTTTTTTTATTTGACACTGGCAAAAAATCATTATGTTGGAATTTTCTGTAGAAGTTTCTTCTTGATGCATATAACTATCACCAATGTTATTTATAATTATGCATTGGAAGATGTATGACATTGTGTTTTATTGTAACATTCATGAAAATACTATGTTTTAAAGTTCTATTTGTTATATGTATTTATTTTGTATATGAATTGAAGTTGTCAATAAAAAAAAACTACTCGGAAAAAAAAAATATCGAGGCACATCGATCACACGATTCCTTGCAGATCCGGTCGGCCAGTTCGGTTGGTGTTGGACCGCGATGAGGACATGATGTCGACGGGCGCCAGGGACCCGTTCCTCGGCCGCTACCGACTGGGCTTTACTCGCGACGGCAAGATCCTGGCTGCTGATATTAAGCTCTACTCCAACGCGGGTTTCAGTCTCGATCTGAGTGGTGCGGTGAGTTAATCTGTTTGTGTATTTACGTGTATGCGTGTGTGTATGTGTGTGGGTGTGTGTTAGTTACGAGACAAAAAGAGAATTGTATATATGCGTGCGTGGGAGTACGAGGATGTGTGCATGTAGGTAAAGAGGGAGAGGGACGGTGTATGAGTATGAATCTGTGTGAGTGTGTATGTGAATGGATGTCTGGCTTCGTGTGTGCAAGTATGTTCGTTTGCATGCATTGGGAAAGGACAAGGTCATTCTTTTCCCACTAATATGCATGTTTATGCATGATAATTCTTTACTGGTGATATTGACGAGTCGCGAAAAGCAATCTTATTTCATAAATAACTTTTGATCGTCTCGTTTTCAAGGTGACGCGATTCGCCATGCAAGCCATAGACAGCGCTTACTTCTTCCCTGCCACACGCGTCGAGGGGTTCGTGTGTCGGACGAATACGAAGTCGAACACGGCCTTTCGAGGTTTCGGAACGCCCCAGGCCATGTTCATCACAGAGTCGATGTTGACCGAGGTCGGCGTGAGGTGCGACATCTCGCAACAACAGGTCTCTCATAGTAATCCGTTGAATACCAGACAAATACGTGATCGATTCTCAATGTTTACCATTGCAATGGTTACGATAGTTCCAATTTGATGTTTGAGTTGATGTTCTCTTTGGAAATAAAAATATGCAGGTGATAGCTGGTCCGTCAATTTCACTGATGTGTAACTTTCTCAAATTTGAGTGGTATAAGCATCTGGTATTCATGGATTTAGTTTTCTGTTCCTGTTGTTAGTGATGGAGAATTTCTGGTGGAACTTAAAGGGATGGCCCACCCTGAATTAAGGTGGTTTTAATAAAAGCAGGAACAAACAAAAAACATATAAGTGAAGGTTTGATGAAAATCCGTCAAATGATGAGAAAGTTACGATTGTTTCCAGTTTTGATTTCCTGACCTCACATGCGAGATGCTCTCCCATATTTTGTGTACATTTTTGGATGAAAATGCCGATTTTCTCAAAAAGATATGTACTATTTCACCACTGCATTTGATACATCTTCAGAAAAAAGTGTTTTACACGGATACCTCTACGAAAAAATGTATGGAATCATACAGTATACAACATAATTATGGGAGAGCACTTCGCATGTGGGGTCACACAAATTTTGAAAGATCATAACTTTCTTATCCTATGGCGGATTTTCGTTAAATCTTAACTTTTACGTTTCTTTTATGTATCTGCTTTTATTAAAACCAACCCAATTTCTGGTTGGACTATCCCTTTAACACGGTGATGGTTAGCATGATGTTGTGGGAGCCTGCTCTTTATCAAAGTCTGTATAAATTATGTGGACGGTAATGGAAAATTAGGCATACATTTGACTCGATTGCTCATACACATTTTGCATACAGGTCCGCGAGATCAACTTGTACCAATCGGGTGACGTCACACCGACCAATCAGACGCTGGATAACTGCACCGTCAGGGACTGTTGGGACCTTTGTCTGGGGAAAAGTCACTTCGTATCCCGCAAGAGAGCCGTGGATAGTTTCAACAGGTTAGGCAAACTATCGTACCTCACTGCATATAAAGTGAATAGGAAGATTTAAAGGGATAATTTACCCTGAAAATAGTTGGTTTCAATAAAAGGAGACATGAAAGAAACATACTAGATAAGCTTTGAAGAACATTGGTCAAAAGATAAGAAAGTCATGATAGTTTTAAGTTTTTATTTTGTGACGCTACGTGCGAGGTACTCCAATATGTTGTGCACTCCTTTTTCCATAAATTGCCTTTGTTCTGTTCTTGGATGAAGGAATACATTCTTTTCATAGATATACGGGTCTAAACACATGCGTCTAATGATATACCAAAACGCAGAGGTGAAATGGTAAATATCCTTTGAGAAAATTGACATTTTAAACAAAAATTGTAGACAACATATGGGAGAGCATCTCGCACGTGACGTCATAAAATCAAAAGTTTTCAATCAAATAAATTTATTTTCCTTTGACCAATTTACGTCAAACCTTCACTTATATGTTTCTTTCATGTTTCTGCTTTCATTGAAACCAACTCATCTTCAGGGTGAACTATCCCTTTAAAGACATTGTGTCCTATTTTCAAAAGTCCTGAAACTCGGCAGGAATCAGCAGTATACTCTAACGAAAACGTGTGTTTAAATCTCACAATCATAGCCTTTAATGCGAACCTCCTCTGGAAAAGTTAATATCTATCTTTGTTCACTTTAGAAACGCACCGGTCGTAGTCTCCATTCATAATCGTATTGTCCCTGTCAGTGCGGGCACCGCGGGCATGCCCCCATTGAACCCATATGCGCTGTGGTGCGGACCGTGTGGACCATCGCTCATAGCGGTGTCTGGTCTCTAGGCTATAGGTTTCGGACGACCCGCCCAAAACCTCCTCAAAATCTAGCGATCCCTACAATTCCACTTAAAGTCAGTTTCTAGTTCTATTATTAAGAGGGAAGTTCTGGGACACTATCTTCTTCCATTTCCCGTGTTTTGTACAAATGTTTTGGCCTGCAAAACGGACGCCTTGATAACGAATTTTGTTAAGCTTGCAGCTGCATCTTTTCATCTCTTCTTTTCTGCATGTAAATTAGTCAATTATTTTTGTAATTCAAGATGCAAATGTTAGTTACTCGCCTATTTTTGCAATTTAAGATCTTAGCTCAGTTACACTGTATATGTAGATAAACAAGTAAATGTAAAATATAAATCTAAGTCTTTTCAATGTAAGCCGCATTGAGAATTCCTTTGGTCTTGAAATGCGCTATAATAAAGAAATGTTTATTACTAACCCTATTAGTAGTAGAAGTAGTCATGAATATTCAGTGGCGGCATCAAAACTTGTTCAAATGAATGGATATCCATGTCTAGTAGCTGATTTTGTATCACGTGCACATTTTATCACTAATTTGATAATTCACACAAATATTATAGAGAAGCATTTCATCCGGCTCAAGGAATAATAAAAGTAAAGCAAGTTTACAAAGAGATTTTAGGCATACACCCAGTAGTAAGGATAACATGCTCCATCCTGTAAATGAATGATAAACAAGTCAGAGAGGAATATTGGATCTTGATGGGATTTGAACCTGCAATCTACTGCTTACTGGGCAGCGACTTAACCACGGAAGCTATTTCTATTTCGAGGATCAAGACACGACAACATGGAAACAAATACTGAAGAGTCTCATTTAATCTGACTATTAAAGCAAGTTTAATTTCAATAAAATGAGAACAAATACTGACAGAGATTAAAGGAAATTCGACAAAATCAGACATGTCAAGTAATTTTGAAGATCTGCTGTCAGTTTAGTTGACGACGGTGGATATGTGACGCATATTTCAATTGGAGGGCATTTTCATGCTTTTTGTGCCACAAAAGGTGCTATGAATTATTTTAGAACATGTGCATGTGTTCAAAACCACGACAGAGATTATATCAACATTACGTAATAACTCGAGATGTAGATTAACAAATATTCTGCTCAAATTATGTGGCAAGGAGTATATAACATGCCCCATTTAAGGATACCATGGCTCGTCAGGCCAGCCTGTTTAAGTAAAAGTAACATAAATATAGCATAGATATAACACGAAGAAGAACCGAAGAGTAGGATGTACAGTAGAGATTCCCTCTCTTGATCTATCATTGTGCCCACTTTGCCTTCTCATTCAACTCCTCTTCCTAGGGCCCAGATCCACCACCATGTTTAAAATTATCTTGCAATCCACTTAAGAAATTGAAGACCGTGCCATGTTTGTGTCGTATCTTTTCCTCAGAGACAATCGCTGGAAGAAGAGAGGCCTTGGGACTGTAGCGGTGAAATACGGCATTGGTTTCTATGAACCGATCAAGTCTAATCAGGTAATAAATTACGTTTCTTCATAATTATGCACGCGTGATTTAGTATAATAAGAGATGTATACATTTCCTGCGAACATCTGAGTGTGCACATCGAGAGCGGCACAGACGGCACGATCCAACCAGTCGTACGATTATGCGACTGGCTGGATTGCATGACCCGCTCACTGGATTTGTGCAAGAAGATGACGTCACATTTCCAGTCGACAGGCCCTTACGACTGCAGAATCGTGGCAAAATGGTGTCGTGTGCGGTGGGCTCCAATCACGGGATACAAGTAAGATAAATCAGATGTTACATTAGATCGAAGTGAAGGGACAACCTCATACCAACTAACAAAGAATAACACGGCTAAAGAAGCCGACTTTACAAATCACATGGGACTGCATGAATTGAATACTTAAAGAGATAGTTCACCCAGAAAAGTAGTTGGTTTCGATAAAAGTAGAAATATAAAAAAAACATTATTAGTGAAGGTTTGACGAAAATCCGTGAAAGGATAAAAAGTTTTTTTACCCTTTGAAATTTTTATTTTGTGATGTAACGTGCGAGGTGCTCATGCCAAAAGTTGTATGCTGTATGATTTCATAAATTGTTCTTTTTCTGTTTTTTTTTTGTATGAATGATTCTTTTTCGTCATAGAGGTATGTGTGTAAAAACGTGTTTCTAATGGTGTATCAAATGCACAGATAAAATGATGCAAATTTTTTCCAAAAAATTGGAAACACCAAATGGGAGAGGACCTTGCACGTGACGTCACAAAATCTTTAACGCCACCGCAAACAACAGTGCCACGTTTCTTCAGTCGTTAGGGCCCTCAAATAGAAATGTGACGTCACATTCTTGCACAAATCCAGTGACCAGGGCCCTGTTGAACAAAACTTACCAATGATGGTAACTCTGCCACCAATGGTAACTACCATAGTAACATTGCTGGACAGCCAATGAAATTCAAAGTTTTTATAGAAGTTGCCATTGATAGCAAAGTTACTATCAATGGTAAGTTTTATGCAACAGGGCCCAGGTCCTGTGTTGCGGCCAGTAATTGCTGGTGGTACGACTGGTAAAGATCATGTCATCTGAGGTGGAATTCATACATTATGAAATTATATGAAGCTTCACGTTTGATCTGCCGATTTGTCTCCAGCACTTTAGTTATTACCAAAGCACTAGGTGTTAACAAAAAATGTTGACACTTTAAAAATATAATCAAAAACGTAGTTTCAACTCACCTCAAGCTAAAAATTGACATATCATAAAGTCAAGGGATGTCAAATTTTAAGAGACAGGATTTGTGGCATTTCATCAATTACTTGTCTTGTAATAAACTTTGGAATGTTTAATAAGATTTTAACTTTTGGACGACTTTGGAATCCCATATGCATGTGTATCAGATAATTAATTCAGAACACAACAATTGTCATTGTGTGTCACAATCCACTCGCAACTGCCATCACAGTATCAGCGAAAATGCATGATGCTTCGGGCAGAAAAGAAGTTGTGCGTTGGCATGTGTGATGCAAAATGGCCATTGTTGTGTTCTTAATCAATTATCAGATACAAGTGTCAGGTCCAAATTTGTCCAAGAGTGAAAATCCCGTTAAATATTCCAAGGATTATTACAAGAAAACTAATTGATAAAATGTCACAAAGCCTGTCTCTCTAAAAAATTTTTTACATCCCTTGACTTTATGATGTGTCAATTTCAGCTTGATTTGAGTTAGAACTGATTTGAAATAATTTTTCAAAAGTTTCAACAGTTTTCTTTAACACCTAGTACCTATGATAAATGCGAAGTATTACAAGGGCCCGACTCTTCAGCTGTATACATGGCATACCACCTGTCTACGGCCCAAACAGCGCTAGTTTACATGATATAGCAACCATGTGCTAATTCATTCCAATATGTCTATACAGACCACTCAAAGGTGAACAGAACAATCGGTCTGGATAGACAGGTAGTCGTATAAACATGTGAAATTGAATTCAAGCTGTACTAAAGGCATTGAAATTGAGCGATCTTTACAAGCAGGTGTAGATATAAAATGTATATCTCTTTTGTTTTTCATTGATTTACATGTACAGTATATTGTAAAATCTGAATCTGCATGTTGTTATCGTTGTTATCTATCTTTAAGTCACGGTCTCTCTGAAACAAGCATAAATAAAACCCAGTAAGGTCAAATGTTGTCTTTATAGAAGGTGGTCTATGTAGACAGGTTTTTGCTGTACTATATGAATCGGGAGGGCTGAGGATGCTAACTTCGCTGTGCGTTCATCTATAGGGCTGTGCTCTTGTCCACATCTACACTGATGGGTCTGTCCTGGTGAGCACAGGCGGCGTTGAGATGGGGCAAGGTCTCTTCACCAAGCTGCAGCAGATCGCCGCCAGAGCTCTGGGCATCCCGGCGACCAGGATTTACCAGGCCGAGTCCGCCACGGACAAGGTGCCCAACGCCATTACGACTGCCGGTAGCACTGGGACGGACCTCAACGGCGGAGCTGTACAAGTGAGTTCGAGGCATCTTCCTTCACCGCCATCCGCCTGCACACTGTCCATCTCTCGTATTGTCGATTATATCTTGTTATCGCAATCATTCATTTCATCTATTTCAATTTCGCGTACCTACGAGGCCGAACTTTACGTTTAGGGATTAGCGTTAGGGTTTTACGCTTAGTAGGGCCACTAACGAACTTTACACGTTGTGCTAATATCAAATAAACGAAATGGAGTACACCAAATAGCTTAACTTTCATCTTTCTTTATCTCCTTCCAATTGTCTTATTTATCTTAAATTTATTTGTAACAAACATTATTACCGCACTTCCGCATATACTTTCATAGACAGAACTTGTGAAACGCTCACATTTGGGACATACATGTAGGTGTTAACAAAAACTGTTTACACTATTGAACATTTATATGAAACACGTAACAACACGAATCAAGCTGACATTTACACACCATAAAGTCAAAGGATATCGAATATTTTGTAGGTATGTTTTGTGACATTTCATCAATCATTAGTGTAAGCTAGAATCCTCGGAATATTTAATGAGATTTTCATAATTTGGATCTAAAAAATTGTACGTATAGGATTATTACTTCAGAACACAACAATGTACATTGTCCATCACCCATGCCGACCTACAAGGTCTTTTCTTCCACAAGCATTAAGCGTTATTAGTGACAATGTGATACTAGTGAGGGTAGTAGTAAGTGGATTGCCAGGTGCAATATTTTCAGACTTTTTGGTGTCAAATAAAGATCGATTCAAAGAGCTTTTCATACATATAAACCTTTTCAAGACAGAATATATATATATATATATATATATATATATATATATATTGTGAAAGAATATATATATATATATATATATATATATATATAAATATTTTCATTGGGCAGTCACTTGAAAAATGTAAAAAAAAATTTTTTTTGAGACGCACAGTATAGATATCATCACGACTGGTTGGACTCGGTGTATTTGCCCCCCCCCCTTGCAGGCAGCGTGCGAGACTCTTCTCGGGCGCCTGAAGCCGTACATGGAAGCCAACAAGAGCGGTGGTTGGGATGCATGGGTAGGTAGCTGATTGTCACGTCACATCTCGGGTTATTGTATAGTATTAATACTTTGGGAGGATTTATTCAAACCAGAAGCTACTGGTAACAGAATATAATACGTCGTATCACACTCTCGATTTACAAATGTATTAAAATCAAAGTTAAGCCAGTTGGGATTTGAACCTTCAAATCATCTTTCTCCTTTAAAGACAGCATGGTTTGGTTTGGTTTCTCGCAAAAGGGGAACAGTTTATGTAAGCTCGTATATCCATGATTTATTTCATGTTTTAATTTATTCGAGGATGCACGTTCATCACTATTTGCTGTGGCAAGTGGACACGTATCAGGGCCTTCCTTCTTCAGGTGCTCAACTTATCTCTCAAGGAGCCCGGATGTTGTTTAAGTAGTAGATACGTACGAGTTATTTATTAGTCTGAATGGAGTAAATAAGGATGCATTGTAAATGGCAATTCGTTACGTTTACCTCGTTTATCAATTAATGCTACATGCTTTTGTGATATACCCCCATATCTCAAATTAATGCCTTAGTCACAACTGGCTGTGCGTGTTGTACGTTGTACGTTGTCCTTGCGTGCCAACATCTTCCGTGGTCCCTTGCGCGCGTCCTCATGCGTGCTAGTACATGCCTGAACAAACGCACACCACCTTGTGTCCGACGAAAGGTGCATGGCCGGTTGTGACATAAGGCATAAGGAAACTAACATGACAGTGATATATTTATCTGTTCACAGGTAGGACAAGCCTATTGTGAGAGGGTGTGTCTTTCTACGGTTGGTTTTTACAAGTGAGTAGACACTCCATTTTTTTAGAACTTTAATCTTCTTCTTTAAGTACCACCTGCTCTCAGCAGTTCGGCTTTCCCGATCGTGTGCCCTTCTGACACATTCTCCGTAACTCAGCCTTATTCACTCATTAATGTTGTCTATCCACCGAGTTCATGGTCGCCCTCGTCCTCTTTTTCCAATTAACCTTCCATCTAACAGCACTTTTTGAAAACCATTCTTTCTTATGATATGTCTGAAGTATTTGCGTTTTCTTATTCTAATCGTATTGAGTAATTGTCATTATTTGTAAGATTTCAATGTGTGTGTTAAGTTGTGTCCATAACATCTGTAGTATTCTTCTATACATCCACATATCAAATGCTTCAATTTTTGTTTGCAATCGCTCGATGTAAATTTCATTATCACCAACAGAATATAACACAAGGAGCTTCCAACTGAAAGGCAAAACGTAGGCAAATAAAAAATCTGTATTCAAATACCCGTGAAGGGAGACAAAATGTGTGGCCTGTATTAACAGGTGGTATTTATGTTGATGTTACTTTAATGTAGGCGAGATTTAGAAACAATTTTCAAGGGATACAAAGATTCTGGTACTTACAGGCAGGTGGTCTTGTTTCATAGATTGTACAGGCTCCAATGTACGATTAAGAATGATAAACTGATCGATATCGCCACTTTCCCAATCAAATATGTTGGTGCTAGGACCCCAGGCCTGACGTATGACGTGACGAAGAATGAGGGGCGGATCTTTGACTACTACACGTACGGCGCAGGCCTGACCGAAGTGGAGATCAACTGCCTGACTGGCGCTCATCGCATCTTACGCACCGACATCGTCATGGACGTCGGGAAAAGCATCAATCCCGCAATCGATGTCGGCCAGGTCTGTTTAAATTCTGAAGAGACCATTTGTTTATAAACTGTCCTGTGAATGAGCTCTTGGTAAAGAGAAGGTAAAAGGTGATATTCATAGAAAATCCAAAAATATGAAGATATTCATCTACAGAAAGCTCATAAGCCATATAATGAGCTCGGATGACATTTAAACAATATATCACTTTCCAAAAATCGAAATTAGGGTGAAAACAATCACCGTATTCTCGGGGACAAATTTGCCCTACTGTCATCCGAAACGGCCTTTAGGTCTGACGTAAGAAAAGGGATGCGTTATTGTGCATCAAACATGCCAATCCGCAGCTTCTTTTCCGCCAGAAGCATCATGCATTGTTAATGAAACTGTGACGGCAGTTGCTAGTGGATTAACAGGTGTGATACACAATGGTCATTGTGAAGCGTATCCCGGCTGTGACGTACACACAACGCCACTTTCCCTGAGGCGATTTCGTAGGTCAGGAAGAGAGTCAATTTAGTAAAATTTGACTTTCATTTAACACAAAACTGAACACTTTCATGGCATGTTAGCTATGTATTTTTTATTTTATTTCCTATGAATATCACCTTTAATAAAGTATGAACAATGAAGAAGCAAGCTTTTAAGTTTTATTGGCATTTTCAGTTAAGTGTTCTTCAATAAAGCAGTAGCACATGTATATTTCACTGCCAGATGGAATGTGTTCTACATAATGTCAACATTTTATTAAGCACATTTAATCATCCTACGACACTTAGATAAATCTGTTCTAATCGGTATGTAAAAATAAGTGTGATATAACGTCGTGAAATGTGTCCTGTAGTCATGTTTATTTACAAGAGTGAAGAGCGTTTTTTAAATGAAGGAAGAAAAATGGATTCGGATACTTCTTTCTGCTCTCAGATCGAGGGCGCTTATATGCAGGGTTACGGCCTGTTCGTGCAGGAAGATCTGCGTTGGTCACGTGACGGGCACCTATTGACTCGGGGACCGGGCACTTATAAGATCCCCTCCTTTGGTGACATACCAGCAGAGTTCAATGTGACGCTCCTTCCTTCCTCCAACCCGAAAGGCATTTGCTCATCAAAGGTATTAGACGGTAGATGATGTAGCGTGAATGAACTCTTTATGTGATAGACAAAATGTTGTTCTATGTGTTTTGTGTGTATTACCAGGGAGTTGTTATGGAAGGATATGAACTGATGAAGCAGCTTTCATTCTTTGAACCCATGCTCCACGCCGCTTACAAGTTATGTGTTCTCAACAGGTGCCCTTCAGGTGTTTGAACAATTATGAACATGATTGTGTGGCAACGGCTTCTCAGAGAGAACAAAAGAAATGTACAGTCTAATTTTGCTTGTCCCGTTCTGTTATTACAATTAATTCTTCCATGAACATAACAGGCATCAGCAAACACACATAAACAGGTTTTTCAAATAAAATATCTCCGCTCCACGCAAGCGCACAGAAACACAGTTAATGATTATACACCGTTTGGTATATCAATAGAATGGTTGAATCCCACAAAGGCACAAGATGTGGGAAAGTGGAGAGATTAGTCAAGTTTGTAAGTAATACAAATATCTTATAACGTACGATTTTTTTTGATGATTCCTCATTACTTTTCGAAACAAAAGCAGAGTACGGGATCTGTCATAATCCGCGCTGAACTTTTTATAGTTTGCAAACAAATTTATCAAAAACAAAGCTTTTAAAGACAAGTGGGCAATTAACGAAATTTCTTTTCAAGTTGACAACAGCTAAATGTCGGCCCCGCGCATGGTACATCAAAGCATTGTCATGATTTTGGAATGCTTTTGACATTTATGAGCACGCTTTAGAGCCCATACAAATATTTCAATAAATTATGCTTGAGTTTCTTCTCTTCCCTAACACCTCCCTGGTATTACTTCTAAAAAAAAAACCCCACCGCATCAATAGTGCATGAAGAGTCAAAATAAATGTGGTGAACAAAGGATTAGTAGTTGTGATAGTGAGACAATAATTGATATTTTTAATGTCACAGAAATGTATGTGGCTGCATGTACAATTAGTGTGATTGCATTACAATTAATACAAATTTCATACTTGCAGGATTATTTGACAGTGCCCCGACATGTTGAATATTACTTAATCAATCTTTATACGAGGGCCAATTAATGGTGGGAACTGACGAAACTACATCTGTCTGCACTCACGGTATATCACCCCCACCCACCCGCTCCCACCGATTCCACTCTTACTTATTTGAAGAAAGAATAGTAATTGTCAGCTAAAACGCTCCTTTGAAATCACATTAATGATAATGTAGTGTGTTGAATCTCAGATGATGAAACTAAATTTACACAAATGTCAAGCTTGACCGCAAAATACTGAATAACCCAAAGTCAAACTTATTTCATTTTTTAAAATGTTATTAGATGTGCTTCTATGGGAGATGTAACGAGTTATGTCTTTAAACCAGGGCATCGGAGAGCCGCCGCTCTTTATCGGCGCGTCCGTCTTCTTTGCCATCAAAGACGCCATCTCCTCGGCCCGGGCTGACGAGGGCCTGACGGGAGCCTTCCGTCTCGACAGCCCCGCCGTGCCCGAACGGATCCGCCTCGCGTGTGTGGACCGCTTCACCAAAATGGTAGGTGCCAATACGTTTAAAACATTACTAGTGTGTAATTAGAAATAATCAAGCGTGTTGTATTAAAGTATTAATGTACATTTAAATGAAAGAGGATGAAAACGTCATTAAAGATCAAACCCATTTATTTACAGGTATTATGTAAATGGCATTATTGTAATAAAAAATACACGAGCTATGTGTAAATCCCGCCTTAAGCAAAATTAGCTAAGTATTAGATGTATAAAGATTAAATATTGAAAAACCTGTAGCCTACATAATTATATAGTAATATCGTGGAATAAATCGCTGAAAGGTCTATGCTCCCTTTAATTGCTCAATAAACTGCCATTCATGAAGTGACTTTGCCAATGTCCTTTGGAGAAAACAACCATGCAAGAAGTATTATTATTGGAAATTGTCATGTATTCTCTCCTTGCGGCTTGTGGTGATTTTCTCTTTGTTTCTCTTACAAGTCTGAAAAATGTGAAAACGGAAACATCCAGCCACCTTTTGTTCGAGTATAGACCACGTGACAGCGACTAGCCAATCACGCAGATACGCCACGCACGCTTACATCTTGATGTGAATAATGGTGTGCAGCATTCAACTTTGAATAGCTGCGACAATGTAACAAAATGTGATATGTTACCAAAATAGTTGTATAAGGGCTTGGCTAGGCTTTTATCATGTTCACAACATATCGTGCATATTCCTAGACATATATTCCTAACTATATAAATCGTCATGTGAGATGGCACTAGCCAGTATATTAGATAAACCAGGAATCATGTCAAACTAAAGCAATGGCTGGTAAATACAATGGAACATTAACTGAGCTAAGTTGAAGAAATATAAGACATGTATTTTTAGTGTGTTACTTTGTGTGTGTGAGTGACAAATATAATTCTCATCGCATTTTTTATAGTTTGTCTAATTGCGTGTTCCCGGAGTTCCCCCATGCTAGAATTTCATAACCGAGGTTTGGTAGGATGAGGGATGAATTTTATGTGATAAGTGTTTGATATGGGAAATACTGTGTCATTTTATTTAGTATTCCAATATTCCTTGATATCAATTTTGTTGTTTTCTAAATGTGGTTTCCAAGAATGATTTTGATCGATGGTTACTCCAAGAAAGTTTGTACATGAAAATTCGGGAACAGAAGTGTGTTGGATAATAATGTTGCCTGGGAGAGACTCGAGTGAATTGCTAAATAGCATATAGTTAGTCTTTAGAAGGTTTATTGGAAATCTGTTAGCATGGATCCATGTCGTTATGACTGTATTGTAGTTCCTGATTTACAGTTTTGAGTAAGATATCTGGTGTTTGATGTGAGAGAAAAATGTTGAGTCATCAGCGAATAATATAAAATATAGGTAATTAGATGCTTTAGGGAAATCATTGATGTAAATGCTAAAGAGAAGAGGGCTTAAAATAGATCCCTGGGGTGCCGCATTGAATATTTTTTGAGTGAGCAATTTTTGCCCTGTAACGACACGTATTGCTTACGTATTTTGTGGTCAATAGTATCGGAGGCTTTCGTGAAATCTAAAAAGATTCCCACGGTGTGTAAGTGAGAGTCAAGCTACTTTGTAACGTTATTAATGAGACTGAGAATTGCGTGAGTGGTGTTACGTTTAGATCTAAATCGTATTGCTATTCACTTAGTATGCCGTTTTGTTCAAGAAAGGAGATTGTCCTGGTGTCTTTTCGTGGATTTTGGAGAAAGATGTCAGAAGAGAAATTGGTCTATAATTTTCAATGTTTATCAAGTTACTCTTTTTGTGTAATGGAATCACTTTGGCTGTTTTCATTTCGTTTGGAAAAGTACCTGTTATCAGAGAAGTGTTAAATATATGTGTTAATGGATTTATTATTTGAGTTGACATTTATTTGAAAAGGATATTATCGATGTCTTCATTACCGCAACTCTTTTTTTTGGCAAATTATTTCAAGCACTTTAAATGCATTTGTCGGTGTCATTTCATAGAGAGTTAGGATTAGGATGAGTCAAGAAGTCGTAAAAATATTCATTTGCCACTGGAATGCTTACAGCTAGCCTTTCTCCTACTGAAGCAAAGCATGAATGAAAATTATTTGCAATTATCTCTTTATCACCTACAGTTATTCCCTTCATTACTATCTTTCCATTTTTTTTCTTTCATTGATTTGCCAAGTAAGTTAGATGTCTTGTGGTTGATGAAAGCACATACTTATATACTTTGTATATACTTTGGCTTAGTTCAGTTTATTTGCTTTTGATATGATTAGTCGCATATAATTGGTTTATATTGTTTGTTGTACTATACAGATCTAATTTGGATTGAATTGAATCGTTTAATCATTCCACTCGATAAACAAAGAAATTTAATAATATAGCAATAACAATGCAGATGAAAACGATAAAATACAATTTGAGTCAATGTTTTGTTGTGCATACAAAAGTGTTTAAGAACTCACATAATAGGTTACAGATCATTATGTATTATTGACAGGATTGAGGTCAGGAGACACTGAAAAATCACAAATTTACGAAAAACGTACTGGTGAGAAAATGGTTTCATCATTTAAATAAAAGGTCATACGATACGGGTTAGGTTTCTCAGGGTACGCACAGTTAAAATCAGGGTAAAGAGCAATGTGAGGTTTCAGGGTTAGGTTTAGGCTATATTAGGTAAGTTATCAAAGCGCCCTCTATTGACGAAGTGGATACTTTACGTTCGCTTGGTAAGATAATCCATTTTACTACATCCATCACTGCTGTGTCTGTACGTGTAAAACAGTGTAGTAAAATGGAGAACATCTTTTAATTTGTGGGTAAATAGCTTTTCCACGACTCCTGCTCAGTCATGACAAATATATGCGATGCGGTGAAATAAGTGTTAAGCTTACCTACAATATTTAAGCCCATTTATGTGCTTTGCACTTTGACGTGATGTAGCCTATGCTGTAACTGAATAAATATAACTGGTTTTGTAAATGAGAAACTCGGTAATATGCAATTCATCAGCTCTTTCTTCATCTTGGGTGTCTTTTTCTCTGCTTTCTAGGTTTAATGGATGTGATTTTTTTTATATTGATATTATTCATTCCGAATCACTATTAAGTAGAGCTTTGTTTCTCTGAAGCGACAGTACAGTTTAATATTGCCCGACGGTGCCTACCAGCTGCAATCAATGCACATAATGTTGCAATAGGACGTGCAGATGTCACGTCACAGTCGTGGAATTCTTAAAACTCTCTATTGAACGTAGATAAGACGACAGCCTACCGGCACTGCAATGTGACCTTATATTCATACGGACTCAGAAAGGAAGACGATGACGGAGAAAGAGAGTTAGAGGAAGAGAAAAAGAATATAAGAAAAGAACATGAACACGAAGAAGTGAAACAAGATGGATGGTCGGACATATCATTACCCTGGGCAGTTTCATCGCCGAGTCTGACTGTACTTTATTAACACAGTCACTGTATCAGTGGGTCCTGCCAAATCGCATTTACACACAGGCACAGACACTGACACACAGACACACATATACAAATATAAACTTCTTTGTTGTTGAATGTCAAAGCCAACGGCTTCATAGACTTGTTGCGTAACTTGTTCTTTGATGGCGTTGACGATCGCTTCCACAAGCTTTGTTTGGGTGTCTTCTGATGAAAGGGCTTTGTCCACTCTGTGCGTGTGTGTGTATGTGTGTGTGTGCGTGTGTATGTGTGCGTGTGTGTTTAAGGCAAATTGACTGTGGACCAAGTGTTAAATTTGTTTCCCACGAACCCACATATGTCAGGTGTACAGTACTTGTTGATAGCGTCTTGCATCATTATACTTTACTTGGTCAATATCCCACCCACTCTCATCTCTCTCGGCTTCGTTTGACATCTCACACCCACATGCAACAATCATGACATAGACTTGAATAAAACACAACATACAAATACTTCACGTTGATTCTATCTTCTAATTGCAGCAAAGAAGGTCTAACTAAATGCAATATGCATTTATCATGCATTTTTTTTTCATAAAGTATAAGTAAAATATTGAAGCCCAAGAGGAAAGCTTTTTGCGGCACATTTCATTCATGAAATTCCGATCCAAATGTAACATTAAATGGACAAAGTTAGCCCCGTAATTACCATGTTTGAATAAAAATTTACATTTTCCAACGTACTCCAATTTCAGACTTTCCCGTATTCAGATTGTCTGGTTCAACAGCCACTTTGCGGAGAAGGCATAAAGCCTACAAGTTTATATCCCTGTGAGAGTGGAACATGGAAAATGGTACATGACTTTTCGTATGACCTAGTACAACATTCCATATCAAGAGACCAATTTGACAATATTCTGCTTGTGCGCAATATAAACCGATGTCTCCTTTGCATATATGCACATATACCAGACGTGGTAACGAACTGTTTTTCAAGCGATATGCTGTCATTCACTTAGACAAATATGCCCTTTGATAAAGTCGTACATCATGGAGACACATGATATGGCAAATCTCAGGATATATCTGGCAACGCTTCATTTTCAACCTCTCTTTTGCATGCACTGGGCTGCAAATTGGTTTTCAATTATCGTAACTTACCATCAATGGTAACTACTATGGCAAGAGGTGCAATAATGAGAGCTCATTAGTTATTGCCATGGTGGTTACCATTAATGGTAAGTTACAATAACTGAAAAAAACATATATGCAACATGGCGTAGGCCTCAGTAAACTGGCCTATCATGAAACATTTATAACGATGCTTAAAACCGTTTACTAGTACAGTAGTAATTATATTAACATGAGATGTGAAAAACAACCAACACCTGAAATAGTAACAGAAACAGGTATGCCTACACCTGCACAAAAAAGACCAAAAAGCACTGAAATATCCCACTAAACCACAACAACAAAGTTTATCTCAATAAAGCGAGCAGTAAAATAAGCGTACTAACTAATAATAACTATATAACTAATATAACTAATAACTATATAACTAATAACTAATGATAACTATTGCCAAAAAAACTTATAAAATTATATCTTGGAATGATATTTAGAAGTTATATAGTATATATTATAATTCGTCATTTGGAAGAAACAGAAAATTTACACAATGAACTAACGTGTGCTTAGATCTCGAAAACCATATACAGTTTAACGGAAGATATTTACCACAATTCGTATAATAATTGTAGTTATCAATTACACGTGCTAGTGACTTCATGAATTAAAGCATTTTAAAGAAGAGAAGTGTGAACGAAATTCAGTGAAAATGTCCATAAACACTTAGTTACCAAAGAGAACTTGACCTTAATTATGTTTATGCCACTTCATCTTCACTAATATAAATCTCTACACTATTCTTGTACATGTTGTAGATAGCAAAGAAAATCAACATCGTTTAGATCCGTCGAAGGAATAACAAGTTCTAAAAAGGAAGATTTCCTCAATAATGTTTGCACTCTAGACATGTGAAACGTGATATTCAGGGTTTCCATACGGCAAATGAAATATGCGCATATCATCGTTTGATATTTAGTCTTATCCTCTCCCTGTAGAGAAAAAAAAATGTACTTGTAAACTGATGTGGTGAAAACCACAAACCCATCTGACTATTTTTTTTTTATATAAGATAGCCAAGAAAAAGGTTACACTTATACTTGAATAAAACGAATCACATCTTTGATCCAATTAACTTTACCTTAACGAATCAATTGATTTCATACACATATAGGCCTATATATAGGGCTATCATTGCCTTGACTTCTTACTTCTACCAAAAGTTAAATGCATAAAATGTAAGATGATCAATTCGAAAACAATTTATGCACTATAATTATCATAAAAGATATATTAAAGTTGAATAATACTTTCAAATACACATGGTGAAAAACACAAATCCACCTTACTATTTTGCTAAAAGATAGTCAAGAAAAACATTACACTTGTAATTGAATAAAACGGATCAAATTCTGACCCGACTTGCACGTAACTTTAACTTGATAAAACATAAATGATTTAATGAACCTACAGGGCTATCAATGCCTTGATTTCTTATTTCTACCAAAATACAGATAAATGCATACTATGTGAGATGAACAAATTTGAAAACAATTGTGTACAATAATCATTATAACACATGTATTAAAGTTGAATATTCCTTTAAATATGTATTCATATTTTGATCACTACAATTTCTTCTCCTTCTGCATGAAACTTCAGGGTTCAAATTGGCCACACTTTTTATTCCAACGTGTGTTTAAACCCTTCAACACTACTACTTTCATGTATACGTCACAACTCCAGGCGACTAACATGTACTCCAGTACCGTATCATGGAATATGTCGCTATGGTAACTGTTCCATTCTCTGACAAAGTACAAACTTTCCACATGGGAAGCTTGTATGCCAGAAAAGACGATTACTATCGTCCATTAAAGGATTACTATGACGTTCATAACGATTCGTACATTTATATCTTCTGTGTAGGTTAATACACATTTAAAACAAAGTACACCCTTACTCGTGCCATATCTTCTTCGCAACGAGCAATACATGTGTACAGATGTCATAAGTGTCACTTATTTACCAGACACAACCTGCAACCTTTACAAGAATGCCGAAGTAGCATTCTGTCCAGAAGATGAGGATTTCACTGGTCTTGAAACGTACACCTTCAGTCACGGCCCTTCTGAAAAAAAAAACCTTTTTGGTTGATCGAGGGCTTGCGCGCATAAATGATACAAGAATAAATCACATGAATGATAAACTTTGAAAATGTCATCTTTTTTCATATATTTGCGTTATTAACCATCACAAAAATGATTAATAAATCATGTATTTATTTAACGCACGTTATGTAAAATATCATAACTTCACATGTGCAACAGACCCTCACAACTCTAGTCGGTGTGTATTTGTTCATTCACTATGGTCAAGGAAGCGAATGAATATGTGGTTTACAGCTTCAATAATATGACGAATCTGTGAGGGCTCAAAAGTCCCGAAGGAGAGCCCCCTTGGTCACATTGGTTAGCATCTTCCGCCGAGGAGGTCACATACCAATTCCCCCTTACTCAAACGATTACCCATTCCACTAGCATCGATGGGTACTAGGTTTAATTCTATCACCTAGTGTATAACACGATTGCATGGTGATAAATGTAAAGTCAATCGTGGATATACAAGGTCAATAACAAAACTACATAACAAGCGTCTGTGTAGAGTCTGGATTCCCGGAGGCTACGGCTTGTAACATCAAACAGCCATGTCAAAATATTACAAGTTCCATGGTCCAAGGTTCAGTGGCCCATATCTATCATGATGACTTTATATCAAATTCAACCTTCAGTCAACAGTGGCTCCGCACTTTATGATTACTCGCGTTGGAAATACGCACATTGACATTATCAGTGTCGTATCCCTGTCATCCTAATAGGCCTACACACATGTGCTTAAATCAATCAATATAAGACATGTCGGCAAGTAGGCCTACTTAACGCTTTGTACTGAGACAATTGATGACTAAACAAGGTAGTCTGATTCTTCAGTCCAAAGTGTATTTCTGAAGGATCCCTGTGCAAACTCGCTGTAGAAGATAAAGACCTTTCGGTCTCGTATCAATAAATGCTAGTACTCTTAGCAACCTGACCTCTACCCATACTCTACAGCACGCGAAAGTCATTGCTACACTTGTACCCACTTGCGAATGTCTACAAATGTATACACCACTCTTGGCAATGCACTTTGAGAAGCTTAAACATGTTGTACTCTCATGAATGATATCCACGTACAAACATTGTTACGCACACACCCCACATTATTAGTCCAAATTAGGACACTACAGATTTTATTAATCCCATTTTCGCCAGATCAGAACACCTCAACGGGATGCATGCTACGGAATGTGGTAACCTGAGATGATGACGCATGACTTGTTAAAGACACAGAAATAAACTCACTTTTCAGATCCGTTCTATATCCCATTCGGGCCAAAGATGCATGTAGTTTATACACCTTTTGAGGCTAAGCTCCCTCACAACAGGTAAGATAGGCTGATATCAAATCAGTAATCAACACTTTTTATCAGAGAACGCGAACCAATATATACCAATTATTCTCATAACTGCTGATAAAACATGATACATGAGCATTGCTGTGGTTTTGTATTAAAGTGCGTTCATCATCAAACTTTGATCTCTATTCATTATTATGTTTTACTTGTATATACACAAAACATAATCAGCCACATCAACATTTCCTTGCACGTCCTGCAACGGTGCCGGTCCACTATGACCTCAAAAAGCTTCCTTTCTCAGTTTGGAAACATTGTATCTTAAAGCACGTTGTATAACGAATCCGAGTCCCGCAAGCAAGTGCGACAATGCCCCGCCTCTCTAGTGGGTATGCTGGTCTTGGATCAAATTACAAGTCGCCTGTGAGACGGCTGCATGCCCAAGACAAGTACAAAATTAAACATGTGTACGTCATATCAAAATGCGTGTATTTAGTGAATGCTTCATGGTCAATAAAAACTGATGGAATGACAAAAACAAAAATAGCTCATGCATCAAATCGATGCACCCGGTAGTTTCTAAACGCCTCTTCTTTTTTCACAGCATTATACTGGACAACAGGTAAGATAGGCTAATATCAAATCAGTAAGCAACACTTTTATCAGAGAACGCAAAACAATATATCCAATTATTTTCATAACTGTTGATAAAACATGATACATGAGCATTGTTGTGGATTTGTATTAAAGTGCGTTGATCATCTAACTTTGATCTCTATTCATTATTATGTTTTACTTGTATATACACAAAACATAATCATATATAATATTACATGTAATTACATAGAAAATGTAACGTAATTGCCACATCAACATTTGCTTGCACGTCCTGCAACGGTGCCGGTCCACTATGACCTCAAAAAGCTTCCTTTCTCAGTTTGGAAACATTGTATTTTAAAGCACGTTGTATAACGAATCCGAATCCCGCAAGCAAGTGCGACAATGCCCCGCCTCTCTAGTGGGTATGCTGGTCTTGGATCAAATTACAAGTCACCTGTGAGACGGCTGCATGCCCAAGACAAGTACAAAATTAAACATGTGTATGTCATATCAAAATGCGTGTATTTAGTGAATGCTTCATGGTCACTAAAAACAGATGGAATGACAAAAGCAAAAATAGCTCATGTATCAAATCGATGCACCCGGTAGTTTCTAAACGCGTCTTCTTTTTTCACAGCATTATACTGGACAGCGTGTCAATGTGAACAAACTATTACTAAGCATACTTACAAACAATCATAAGACATAACCAAATCGATGTGTGTTATCAAATTCTTACTATATATATGTTAAAACTAATATGCTCCAAGAGCAAGCTCTTAAGGTAATATTGACAAAAAACGTGATATGTAGAAAGATGCATCATGGATTTCAATTATAATGATTACAACTTTTCTCCAAATACATGTGAGAGAGTTTCTTTGAATACCTTATTTATATAACCAATCATCTACAGTTAGTACATCTACAGTTAGTATGATAAGTCATATGTACACATGTATCAATTCTTCTTCGAAAGCCTAACTCTTCTTCTTTTTTTCTTAAAGAATATATATATACTAAACTACTCGTTCCTGTACATCTTAATTACAATCAAAGAGTTCAGTATCGAACACCAGCGGGCATTACCCACACGAACACAAATTGTTCTTGTATCGATTTCCATTTTTACAATATAGAGCTGCATGTCACAAAATGTGTCATGGATGAGAGCAGCTGGTCGCAGCAGTTCCAAAAATCATCCTGAACTGGCTGTCAGTTCCCTTTGTCATGTTAGATCTACGACACAGCGTAAGGACATTAGGGAAGGGGGAATGCTTAGCCCATTGACCAGCTGTTCAAACAAGTAGGTATCTGAAATGTTGATTTTTCATTCCATTCTGGCTACAGGCACACCTGCGACGCATCGTACGGTGTGACAGTCATCCATTACACATCTAGAATACATATATAAGGTACCCCCCCAAAAAAATAGGGATAATAGACTATACACGTATGAATATAAATGTGCCATTTTCAATGACATCTATTAACTCCATATCCGCCACGATTATATGCATGAGATCACCACAGGACGACAGTATTGTTGAGACGTACAGCAAACTATGTAATGTAAAGTTGCCAACTAGGTAAACAATTCGCACATCAACTTACAATGAAGGATATAGTTCTTTCACACATCTAGATTATAGTGATAAAACTGGTGGTAAAAATGAAAAAAATGATTCAAGAGACTTAACATGTACGTACAATTGTGTGCATACAATGTTTCTGAAATGTGAACATCTATTTACAAGCCAACGTGGATGTCCACAATCTTTGACTTTTTTTTTTATAGCAGACTACAGACGAGCGGCATTTGCTTCTTTGGAGTAAGCAGCGAACTGCGCGCCATCCATCTCCCCCGCAAGGATGTTGGTGTTTTCCAGCCGATGTCGCTCTCCACCGATTGATGCTCCGCACTCTGGACATCGTGTCCGCTCCATTGCCCCTCCGCACTCACCAATAGCGTAGATGTGACCCTCCTTGCATTTGAACCAGTGACCCTGACTCAGCCCCACGGCATGAACAACCTGGATGCGCTCCCTGTCACTCATGCCAGGCAAGGAGATGTCTGGCACACCCAAAGCAGAGCGAATCTGGGACAGTATTGTGTTGACCATGTCCTCTTCATTACCCGTCAGAGGCTTTTGCTTGGCCATAAGATTATCGAATGCGATGATAAGGTACTGGTTATCTGTGTTCTTGTCCCACCAGGCCAGATTCTGGATGACCAAGGCAGCAGCTTCGCATTCTTTCCCAATACGAATGACTTCCGTGAGTGTGTCCTCAGTTTGTTGCTCCGTGAAACGATCAAGATCACCCATGGACAGGAATAATTTCATCCTATCCAGTCGGCGGATCAGAGGCTTCAGACGGTACTCCGTGATGTCCAGGTGAGCTCTCGGGGTCTTCTTTCCTTCGGTCTCATTCTCAAGGACCTGGCGGAGTTGTCTAACCCTTGTCTGGAGGCTAACTATCTCCTGCAGAAAGTTGCAGCGGTTCAGCCGAGCCACCGCCGTCTCAAGGTGACGACAGGTATCGAGGTTCTCCCTGAATCTACTCGCATCATCCGCAGACAGGCCGAAACACTCGGCCTTCTCCAAGAGACCAATCTTCTTCCGAAGAAGTCGCTTCTTCTCCTTGATCTCCGGCGCACTCCCCATCATCTTTCCCTTGACCGCCTCAATGTCAGCCAAAGTGCGCTTAATGATGTTGCCATAGCGGAGATTTTTACGAATAGGTGTTTTGCATTTGGGGCAGCCTTTGAGCTGAAAATACAAATAGACAACATTTGCAAATTATATGTCAATTGCATTCACATGGGAGTTATGCCTGAACTGAAAAGTATATCTAAACAATGTTCGTATAATTATGTAAGTGAAAATGATTGCAATATCTGAAATGAAAATGATTATGATTTGTTTTCATCAAATGCAGGACTGTGTTTCACTATTTCCTTACATTTCATGTTAAAATCAGGAGAAAACGTAAAACAACTCTCACAAGGACAAATATAACCACCTTTATTTTAAAGGGCGTTTTCCCTGTTAGCTTTACCCTAGACACTGTTTGTCCATACAAATGAAGCTCACGTCCATGCCCGACGGAAAGCTAAGGAATGTATAGTTACCATGATTGTCTCTGAATCTGGACTGTCGGTTGAGGTGTTCATCCAAGTGTCCAGTCCTGATACTTCCAGCACGTGACCACAATCTTCAAGCTCCACGAATCTATGGAAGGGACATATACAACAGTGTATGCCTTTTCATAAGCATGTATCTTTGCAAAAGACTCGAATTCAACTTTTGATTTTGCAACAGGAATAACATTCAAGTGATATTTGACATATAACTTCACATGGAATTTATGTGTATAAGCTGACTCTGTTGGAGTATTTCAGAAACATGACTATTTCAATTGTATTCTGGCACACAAGATCGATTTAATGTGCACCATATACGCACGTTGTGTAACCATTCGTCCCAATGTACTACAGGTGATTTTTACCAAGAACTGTTTTACAACAATAACTTAGCTGTGAATCAAATAGTGTCTGAATAGGTCTTCATGATAGTTGGGGAAAGAAGAAGCGACATTAAACAAAAAAACGATTGTGGGAGGAAGTGGATTGATCTACAGTATGTGTAAGTTAATCATCTAATTATCTAAAAAAAAATCTGAACTGTTCCTACATTGTACCTTGCATCAGGCTCATCCTCACTTCCAAAGAATATGGCAGTCACCTCGTCCTCGTCACATATCCTGCACTTCTTGGGGCATGGCTCTCCACACAGACCGATGCAATCATGGCCACATCGAAGCGTCTTCTTCTTGCAGGGCTGCTTGCAGGCCGCCCGGTCGCAAGGCTGGCAACAAGTTTGTCTGCAAGCCTGGTGTGGACACTGCCACTCACAGTGCTCCTGGCATGGGATGCAGTTCTCGCCGCAAGACTCCGTGCACCTGCTGTGCTTGCACTTGTTCTGGCAGTCCTCAGTACATGGGCGACAGGCAGTTGCACACTTGTCTTTGCACTGATGTCCACAGACGAGAATTCTCCGGCAAGGTTTCTCACAAACTCTGTGAAGCCGTCCTTGCAAGCAACTTCCGCAGGTTCCTTGGCAGGCATGACCGCACCTTAGCGGTTCTTTGCATGGGAATGGACACATATCCATAGTGTCTGAGCAGGCTACTTCTACAACATGTTTGCACGGCCACTCATCCCTTGTGACTCTCTCTTGGCAGTTGGTTACACATGCCAAGCCACATCGATTGCGACATGGGTGTCCACAGGACAGCACATTGCTGCAAATGTTGCGGCATACGACCTCCTCCTTACGAAGAGAACATCCTGCTAGCTGGGTATGGCCACATGGTAGTTCTACCTCTGATTCTCGGTTACATGCCTTGACACATTTTTCAAAGCACCGTTTTGTGCATTTATGGCCTGCACGACAAGATGCAATCGGCTTTTGACATGGTTGTTCACACTTGTAGCTTCCCAACTGCTTGTTGTCGTGCTTGTGACAACGCTTTGTGCAGCTGTGTCCACATTTCAGCCTGGCTGAGCAGGTCCGCCCACATCCACCAGTCTGAATCCTCGTCAGTAGGTCTTCAGAGGTCCTCGCAACATCATGTTCATCTGGGTGATTGCCGCAGGTCAAGGGCAGCTCGTATCCTGAATTCCCAACGCGTTTTGCTTCAGCGAGGATGTTGGAATCTCCCTCTTCCATAGATTCAAAGTTGCCAATCCCATAGAAGCATAATCTCGACCTTGTGAAAGCCCTCATCAAAGACTCTTCTACTCTGAGTCGGCGGCCACTTTGATTCTGTAGCTGGAATGCTGAGAACAACACAACGTTCCTCTCGACAAGGCAATAATCTACGAGTTGAACGCTGACTCCTTGTGCAGTTTCTTTCAGCATACCCTTCTTCAAACGATTCCGTTGACCATTGCTGCAGGTAAGAACCAATATGTCACTACCTTTGTATCCTTGACACATCAGATACTGGCATAGGGCAATAACGAACGCAGCCTCATGTGTACTTGCTCCATCTAATGGAACACAATGAGACATGAAGTACACACTTTGCGAGATTCCAAGTAGCTTGTTAGGTTTTGTTTCATTCATGTTAGGTTGTAGGTCTGGGAAATCTTTCTTGATGAACCTTGAGATGGCAGGCACCATTCTGTGTTGTTTGGTTAGGGTAACCACAGCGTAGCTTCGGTTAATAATGCGCTCAAAGAATGACAGCGCTGTGTTCCTCGTTACAGCTAAGTCGCGGATAGCCGAATTCACCTGCAGTTGTGCTTTGCTGTCTCCTACCATGATGAGTTGCTGGCATTTTTGAGTCAAGGATGCTATCAGAACTGCCTCCATCACGTCTGCTGCCTGGTCTACGATCACGACTTTTGGTTGCACATACCTCAGTATGCGGTGAAACTGTACTGCAGATGATGATGTCACACATAGCATGGTTGCATTCTGGTACTGAACGAAGTCAGCTTTGTCCATCCTCATCCTTTCATGCAGCATCAGATCGTCATATTCTTTGCAAATGACCTGGATTTGGCGCGCCGCTACACTTTTGAGCTCTTTTGTCCAGGATCGATAGAGACGCCACCTTTCGTTACTCTGCAAAGACCAGGGATCTTCAACCGAGTGTACTTGCTCTATCTTCATATAGTCAGTGTGTCGAAGGAGGCCGAGCAACTTTGTCTTTTTCTTTGGTACTGCTCCACTGTCCTGGGATGCTGTCCTGGGATCATAATCGATGTGGACAGGGTGCTCAACCCAGTTGTCTCCTTCGACATGAGCGCTACTGCCAATGTTGGTGTGCTTACCTGCCTTTTGAGCAACGTCAGGTGCAATCCATTCTGCCATGGATCCCTTTTGAGTTATGCTGTTAGCATGAGAGGGACTCATGACATGCTTTAGGGATGCTACATTCAATATACTGCATCCCGCAGATTTCAGATTGTCATGGATGCATTGCAGTCGCTGACGGAACTTCTCTTGTTGCTCTACTACACCAGGTGTACCCTTCTTCTCTGACATTGAAGCCCCACTGGATTCTGTTAGTTTGACAATGCCTCTGTCATGGGAGGAGCCGACCCCTTCCAGGAAGTGATCCAAACTGACCTCATCGGGGGATATCAGCAGCATCGGCCCACTGTCAACTTGGGGTGCTTGAGTGTTGTCAGTCACACTAGAACTCCACTTATGCTGGTTCCGCAGCAGAACATCAACAAGCTTGTTGGCGATGTAGGTCTTTCCTGTTCCAGGGGCACCTGTGATGCTTGTTACCTCACTAGTTAATCCAGCGACGAGAGCCTGTGTTTGACTGTCATCAAGTTTTGTGTCTTCTTGATTGAGCACACTTTCACAATCGAGGAGAGGGACACTACTTGCCGATGCCTTGTAGGTGTCATTGGTAACAAGTGAGCTAAAATCATAGTGCACTCTCCCCTCACCTTTGCAGAGGCCAGCCCTTTCCTCTGGAGCATTCATGGCTATAATGTGTTGCGGGAAAGGAAGAGTGATATCTGTCAAATACTGAAGTGTGTTCAACACATCAAGAACACCATCTGCAGGCTGCAGGGAGTCTATCATGTAAAAGGCCGAAGTTGACAAGAGAGAGACTACGTCTTCTGCTCTCGGGACCTGAATTTCAACAACACCTGTAGACAAATCGCTCATCTGGCGACCTCTGACAATTCCGTAGACAACATTATTGAAATGGTCAGCTGATAGGCAAACAACGTTTCCTTCAGCGAGATGAATTTGCTTCTGCCAGTGACTTGGATTCAGCAAACTCACATCGAAGTTCAGACGGTATACTACTCCAGCTCTTCCATCCCTAGAATGAACAATCCCTGCTATTGTGACCCTTTGATAGACAGGTATTTCATTCATGGTTTTGACGGTGACTTTCTGTTCTTCATGAAGTTTCCGATACTTTGAAACACGCTGACGAATTGGTTCTGCTATGACCTCTCTCATCATCTGGAACTGTGTCTTGACATATGCCTCAGTTGATGCATACTTGCAGCTTTCTTCCAAGACAGCAAGAGGAACTGGGCTGCCATCATCGATTTCTTCCGGGTCTGGGAAAAGGTCTAGTCCATCCCTAACTCGTCTCTTCTTACTTCCCTTCTTTGCTTTCTTGGTAGTAATCAAAGCGCTGTGTTTGTCAAGACAACTCTGCAGTGAGGCTTTTGCATTTTCCATGCCTGCCAGGCTGACCGATTTTGATTCTATATCTCGATGGACATCTCCAATCAAGACAAGGGATGGAAGTATCTCTGCTGCAGCCTCTTTTGTCATCCTTTGGAGAAGCTTCTCCAGCACCGCTGTCACTGTATTTGTCTGGTCAAGAAGATTCTGGGAGCACTCTCCCTCAGCGTTGATCCGTGTTCGCAGTATGAACTGTGGAACGTGGAGCTTTAGGAATCTCTTTTGCTCTAGAATTGAATCAATTATTTGATGATAGTTATCACTGTCCTCTTGGAAAGCTAAGCATAAAGCCTTCATTAAGTTCAGAGTTAGGCTAGTTGACATTTCTCTTTGAAAGAGCAATCTCTCCAGGTTTTTCCTCTTCTGAACAAGCTCTGAGGCTATGTCTTTCTGTGTCTTCCGCAGCAAAGATTTTATCGTGTCAAGTTCCAGTGCCGGGTACCTAGTTGGAAAAGACAATGGAAAGGAAAAACACTGTAGGAATTAAGCAGCATCCATTTGGAGGTTGGAAATCGTCAATGTTTACAAAGAATGTTTACTTCTCAGACACTCACCTTTACTCTCTCTCTCCCCTCTTTCTCTCTCCACATATTTTCCATTTTAACAGATACTTCTAGGTTAGAGTATGCAACAGTCCGAAATGAGGCTATGTCGACTTTATCATGAACTATGTTGCAATAAATAAATAAATGGAGAAATAGATTTGAGAAATAGTTGACTTATGATGAAAAATGGGGAAATTGAAGCCCCCCACCCTATTTTTGAAGGTGACCACCATCATATAGGGGGAAATTCCAAAGGGGCTGTTCCTTATGTTGGAGCTTCATTTGAACAATATTAAAGGGAGAATGGGCCATCCTTCTAGTGATCCACAACGCAAATTATAGCTTACTTCTCAAGTTCTGCTGTTTCGTTATCTTCTTCAGAGTCCTCATCCTCAATCCTCTCTTGTTCATCGTGATCTTCATCATACAAAGACAGCACGTCATCTTCATCACTGCCCACCAAGCTCTCAGACTCGTCTCGGTTAGAGCGCCGATCTCTGCTACCATGGTAGCGACGTTGAGGATATCCTCTTGATCCCCCTCTTCCGCCACGTTTCCTATATCTTGAGTAGTCTCCCCTCGTATCTCCTTGATGAAAACCAACGGAAACGTCACAATAAAACCTTTGACATTTCGCCTTTTAAATAAATGTGTATCAAGAATCATACAAATATTTTACAAGACATTTAATGTGCCAAAAATGTATAGTGTACATGTTACTTTATCGTCACAGCATAAAGATTATGGACCTTTGCAAGCAGTATCAAGGAATGTGCAAGTAAAACTATGAGCCTTCAAATGGAAAGACTTATCTACCTTGATATGATCCGTCTCGTGAGTTGTGCCCTCCTGTGTGATCATCTGCAAGGAGCGGCTGTATCAAGGGAGGATTGCCACCTCCTACGGTATGAGGACTGTCCGTCCCTCTGTAGTACCCTTGATGATGTGGTGGGAGGTTCATAGGGTTTGATGGAGGTGGAGGATTGCTTGGAAACCTGGGAGGATTAGGCATTGGTCCTAGCGGGGACGTGGCATAAGGGGGTGGTGGGTGTTCGGTATAGGTTGGGGGAGGGCTGAATGGAGGTTGGTACTGAGGGGCTGGGTAACGAATCTGTCCTGGATGGTGAGGTGGAAAAAATAGTACAGGCTGACTTGGAAACTGTTGAGGAGGGATTGGTGGAGCTGCCCCAGTGTGCTGGTTGTATGGCTGCGAATAGTTTTGAAATGATGCAGGATAGCCAGAATGGGAGAAGTCGTCCCGAGGGCTTGAGGTGCCTAGAGTTACAAAAATGCAACAAAAGTATCCATGCTAATACAAAAACATTACTTGATCAAAAAATGAAAATTACATTTTTTTTCACTAAAAAAAGAAATTAATGCTATTCATTATTTTTTCAGTTTAATGTAGTTTATTTAGTTAACACTACATTGCCAAGAACTCACTGGCTGCTTCTAAGCAACTCACAACTTAAGTAGGTTACAAGTTATGAAAGCCTGGGCCAGGGCAAGAAAATATGACTATGAACCTACTCAAACATTTTAAAAATAAGGTAGCAAATTTGCACAAGTCGTCAAGTTTGGTAGGAATCAGCAGGTGTCCTAAGAAATAATGAAATGTATGAAATGTAAGAGTCATTGCTCCACAAAATAATTGCCCAAATCCTCTTCGAAATGTAGTATTTTTTATAATTCCGCTTAAAATCGGTTTCCAGTTTTATTATTGAGAGGGAAGTTCCTTTATAGTATGTTCTTCCATTTTCTGTTTTTTTTTTACCAAATGGTAGGCCTATTGTTTTGACCTGCGAAATGGCTACCCTGTCTTTAAAAACAAACCAGAAATATGGATATAAAACTTGTCAATCGGCATGCATTCTGGCCTTTAATGTCAAACTGTGACACATTTTGTTGACAAGCAGCCAGCCCAAAATAATCCTTATTATGATTTGGCTAAGGTTTTGTGTCCGTCTGTTTATTTGAAATTGCTATTCTCGTTGATTTTTATTTCAATGTTTTCAACAATTGTTAAATTGCTCCCAGATTGTCCTAAGAGGGATTATTAGAATTCTGTTTGCATTGTTTTGCTGTCGTATCATCGAAACTGTTTTGATCTGCCGTTCGTAACCTCTTTTATTGTGGCCGATCTTTCCTTCACGGCGTCGTGTACGTGCCTTTTGCCTGTGTACCTTCATTGGTCCACCACGGGCCCGGAATGAAGCTATTTTTTTCACACAGCTGTCCAGCCCTTTAAAGATATGGTGATCGTACGGCCAGCTGGATCATTGATCGTGGATTTAGGCCAGGCCAGGCTTATTAATCAACACGCATCGTGGATTGATTGAAACACCCAAGTATATTTGAGCATGACTGCACAGGGTTTATCTTAGAATGCTTGATTTAAAATTCTCACCATGTTGTCCTTGATATCTACCACGCTCACTTTGCTCGTTTCCGGCTCTGCCGCCACCACGCCCACTTTGGTTGTCTCCGGCTCTGCCGCCACCACGTCCACTTTGGTTATCTCCGGCTCTGCCGCCACGTCCACTTTGGTTTTCCCCGGCTCTGCCGCCACCACGTCCACTTTGGTTGTCTCCGGCTCTGCCGCCACCACGTCCACTTTGGTTTTCCCCGGCTCTGCCGCCACCACGCCCACTTTGGTTTTCCCCGGCTCTGCCACCACGTCCACTTTGGTTGTCCCCAGCTCTGCCGCCACCACGCCCACTTTGCTCGTCTCCGGCTCTGCCGCCACCACGCCCACTTTGGTTTTCCCCGGCTCTGCCACCACGTCCACTTTGGTTGTCTCCAGCTCTGCCGCCACCACGCCCACTTTGCTCATTTCCGGCTCTGCCGCCACCACGCCCACTTTGCTTGTCTCCGGCTCTGCCGCCACCACGCCCACTTTGCTCATTTCCGGCTCTGCCGCCACCACGCCCACTTTGCTCATTTCCGGCTCGGCCGCCACCACGCCCACTTTGGTTGTCTCTGGCTCTGCTGCCACCACGCCCACTTTGGTTGTCTCCGGCTCTGCCGCCACCACGCCCACTTTGGTTGTCTCCGACTCTGCCACCACTACGCCCACCTCTACCACCACCACCACCGCTCCTTCCTCCTCCTCGATGTGCACCACCTCCTCTCCAGTTTTTGTTGCCCTGATCATTAGATGGCTGCGACATTCTGACACGTAGTGTGTACTGTCAAAATATCTGCAATGAGCATTATGATATTATAAAACAGTGCAATGTACAGATTACACTGAATACAAAATTGGTTCAATACAAGGTACATTCACTATATGTATGGGCTTAAGATGACGTGTTGAAGATACGAGGAGACAGAGTTTAGAATTAACTATGTGGGAACCTATTCAGCTGAACTAATATAGTGTCTCCTGTTTGAGTAAAACATAGTATCCCATATTGATAAGGACGACATAACTATTTTTAATAAAAACGGAACAGGTAAAATGTAAAGAAAAATAGGAGAAGGAAAGAGAAAAATGGGAGAAAGAAAAAAACACACGAAAAAAAAACCGAGCACGTGAGTACACCCTGTACACGGCCCATATTTATAAACTGTAGAACTGGAGAAACCTATGTGTGCAGTGCGAAGAACACATGTTACGGCGTCGTTAGCTACTGGGAGAAAACATAGCTTATTGGAACAATTATGAACGTCGTTAATGTAAATTGAGAACGAGAGAGGACCAAGTACATGTAGTAATCCTTGTGATACTCCACATGTGATTCTTTCTGTCTGTGAATCACGGCCAATGATTTAACCAAATTGGTTGCGATTGGTTAGTTAACTCCTGTACCACTCCACGGCCTTCCCACGCATTCCATAATGGCATGAATGAACTTTTCGAATGCACGTTCACTATTGAACTGAAATCAAAAAGTCCCTAATCAAAACAGAAGAACGTCGTGATCAATGGTATCGAAGGCCTTGGAAAAGTCCAGGAAAATTCCGACCGAGTGTGAATGAACAACGATAGCTTTTGCTTCTTTATTAATAGATATCAGTAAAGCATGGGCTGTTGAATGTTTTTTTTTTCGGAAGCCAAATTCGGACGTAGACAAAACACCCCATTTAAAAAAAAAGTCAATTGTGTGAGATTAAATGTTTTTTTCAAGGATTGTTTAATGAGAGGATACAAGAGAAATGGGACGATAATTTCAAAATTCCTGCTTATTACCTTTTCAGATTGGAACTACTTTTGCAACTTTCATCTTATCCTTGACCGTTTGTCAGAGAGACATTACATATGTTTGCTAGAGGTTCAACTATCTTATTAATTACTTTTTATGAGTAAATACTGTCATATCCGGAACTCTTTTTAGGTTTTATGATATTAACTATTGCAAAAAGAGTTATCACCTGGATTCAAACTACTTGAACATAATATCAGGGCATGATACCAGTTTAAAAGTATACATTTGCGGGGCCCATCATGATTTGCACTACCCGTGCTAAAGCGAAGGGAATTTACGTAAACGTAAAATAACGTAAACAACAAAAAAAGGGACCTCCCCCCCCCCCCCCCCCTGAGCAAAATAACATAACTTTTGATCGAAAGAGTTTTGAAAAAATAATTTAGCAGGATTATTTCTCAACTTATTGACTAACATCCGTGTGAAAATAACATTAATCCAATCAGTCATGCTTGAGTGAGCACACATTAAAGGCAAAATTGTCACTTTTCAAAAGTCACAAGGGCGATTGTTTATGCCGTTTTAACAGTACGTTTTAGCATTTCTGGTGGAATTTTCAAATGTATTCACTGAACTATAACACGAAAATGACTTCTTATGTTCAAATAATAGGTCATGTTACATCATTGTCAAAATATCTAGAGTTTTATTTTTTTTCACAAAAATTAAGGGTTTTTAAAAGTTCCAAACTCAAGATGAGTACTTTTTAAACGGTGCTCACTCAACCAGAGCAATGGATTAAGTGTCGGGATAGGTGTTAGTGCATTTAGAGATTGATGATAAACAATGAAAGTACATAAATTATGCACCAGAAATGGAATTCATTAAAAATTCATATGACAGAATCTCAAAATTGGCCTTGTGACTTTTGAAAAGTGACAATTTTACCTTTAATGTGTGCCCAACTCATGCATGACTGGGTGGATTAATGCAATTTTCATACGGAAGTTAATCAATAAGTTAAAAATACATTCCTGCCGAATTATATTGCTCAAAGTTTTTCCGATCAAAAGCTATACTATTTTGCTTAGGGGGGACTTACTTTTTTTTGTTGTGTTGAAGGCAGATTCACACCGGATCCGACATCTAACATTCCGACATACGACACAACATTTCAGTTCACACCGACACCGACTTTTCGAGATGTCGTGTTAAAATCTTATGTAGGTCAATCCAGGATCGGATCCAGAATTTGTGAAAAGTGAGGGGAGGGGGGGGGGGGGGTAGAGAAGCCTCCCTTCCTGTTAAAAAAACGTGGGGGGGGGGGGAGGGGGGAACTGAAAAAAAAATCGGCCTTGTTGTTATACCGTTGATATTTGGCTTTGGTCCGCTGGTGCGGCCCGGTCAGGAAGTCTTTGAGCAGCGTTATGAATTGATATGAGATTTCGTGTTGTTGGATTCCTGAAAAAGGGTTAGTCTGAAAGAGAAAGAGAGAGAGAGAGAGAGAGGAAGGGGCGGCGGATTCGGACCCCCTGGATCCGCCCCTGCAATGAATGATATCAAGTTCTTTGCTCAATAACCATGCATGGACACACAAGAAAAACATTGATAAGAAATACAAGTTGTATAGACAATGTATCATTGACAAATGTTGCAATTCATCTCACAGTTAAGCATACATGTATAGGCAAATTGATAGCCTATATGATTCACACGTATCGTCTGGTGTTGATAAATAGGCTACGTTTATGCTAAACTTTTGGGGGCCAAAATCAGCGTTTTGATACCAGTTTATATCAAAACGCGGTTGCGTTCATGCTCATTTTGATATAAACTCTGTTTCAAAACTTCGTTTCAAAACGCACAAAAAGGTGCGCTTACAATTTGATTTTGATTTATCACGTTAAACGGGGAAGCATAAACGCAGAAGTGATGTATACGCGTTTAAATGACGTCATCTGAACGCCCTTTCCGGTTCTGGTGAAAATGCGTGGCTTTGCGTGCACCCGTATTTTTTTTTTTTTTTTTTTTTTTTTACATGCAAGCCTGTGTTTTTTCGCTATTTAATTCAATGAAACAGCTCGGTTTGCGTCTACGCTCACCGTCGCTTCATCATCAGTTTGCACGCACTGTGCAAGTCATGCTCGCCGACGTAGGCCTACACTAGTAGGTTTCTTGCCATTTCGTCAACTGACATTTCGTCTAATAGCCATTTGGAAATGCTGTAAACAAGCGAACACGAAGTTTGATCCCTATCTAAATGAAATAGGGCCTACCAGCTTGGGCGCAGCTGGGCGCGTTTTTCCTGTTGTCTTGTCTGAAAGGAAAATATCTGAAAGTAACATTTCATGCAATTTTTTTAATGGAATATGATGCGGAACATTGTGAAATTGAGAATTTGATACTGCAACTTAATATCACTTTTAGAGCCTTCTTTGCCATATCAATTGAATCTTTCTAGATGCATCGTAGGTACACGACTGAAGTAAGGATATTTCCCCAAATTCTTCTGCGCATCCAATATACGTCAGATCCAGGCAAAAATCATCCAAACAATCGGCAGCATTGAACATATGAGATCAAAGAGAAAATCTTTGAACAGCATTCTTGTGTAACTAGAAGGAGAGTGCAATGAATTAATCAAACGGCTGATGGTACGTACTCCATGTATATACTTCAACATCCTTGAGTAGATCTTTGAAACTGATGTGACTACAGGATGTTTCCCCACAATGCCCCACAAAATCATGTTTTCAGTTGAAGTCTAGCATAGCATTATTGCATAGGCCTACTTCTCCAGCTGTTTCTTCAGCTATCGAAACTGATATACCCAGCCATTTTACAATGCTTGACAAAAAAACAAAACAATTAGGATTAAGCTAGTCAATCCAAGTTTTATCTTCCTAAATACTCTAAATTGAATACTCTCACTTGGTATGAAAACAGTGAATAGGTTTTGCATATTCCACCCAAGAAGGAAGAGAAGCAGGAGGGGTGGGGGTGTGATGAAGAAGGGAGAATGAGGAAGGAACAAACAAACGGCGAAGGGAGGAAAGAGGGAGGAGGAGGACGAGGAGGAAAGAGGACGGCGGAGGAAATGGGAACGGTAGAGGAAAATGGGAACAGTCGGAGTTCGAAAATAAGAAGGAAGAGATGGAAAGGATGGAAACGAGGAGGAGAGGGAAGGAAACGGGAGAAAGGTAACAAGGGTGGGGGAGAGGGTGTATTGAAGATGAGAACGGGAGGGGAAGAGGCGGAGGAGTAGGACGGGAAGGAAGGAAGTGGGGGGGGGGGGCAGGGACAAGAAGCAAGTGAGGATGGCTCGAAGAAGGAAGGGTAAATGAGGAGGAGAAACAAAGTGCGAAAGATAGTTTTCTGTAGGTAATAATCGTCATCCTCCTCTTTCTCCACCATACCTCCTCCCTCCTCCACGTATTCTCTTCCATATATTCCTTCTTCTCCCTCTTCTCCTTTCTTTTACGTCTCTAGCTTCTTCATCCTCATCCTCCTGCCTAAATCCTAGATATAAACTGATCATTTTTTTAAAACCAAAACACAAAATAAAGCAAAAGGCCAAAGGGCAAAGCAAAAAAGCAAAGCAAAAAAACAAAGCAAAAAGAAAAAGAGAGCAAACCTGCATAAATGTTTCGGATGGGGAAATTGACATAATCACTTCCAACCCTAGTCTTAATTTACAATGGTGAAAAAAAAAAGAATCTACGATAGGTTATATATGTCTTTATATAAGTAGTTCATTCGCTATGCCTATTTGTGAGGCATATTGGAGATGTGCAGTGTGTGCAGTACAAAAAGTATATTAACAACATGACATTGTATATGTACAATATGGTTTGCAGGTACCACGGTTGCTCAAATAGAAACGTAAAATTAGTCAATGTGTTTCCTTCAGTATTTTGAGCGTCCGGTTCAAACTAAGTTTAACTTAGTTTGATTATTTGATTTATATACAATGAAATACCTTTTTTTTACGTACGACTTACACTTTGAATAATTAGTATATATTCTTTTTAGGAACATCCCGCAGATCCATAACCCTAATCTTTTTGTACTCATTTATTTGACGAAGTAAGTAATCCATCAACAAGGGCGTAGGCCAAAAAAATAACTAGACTGTTCATGTTTTAATCTACCAACTAACGAGGTTGAGTAGGCCTAAATCGGTCGGGGAACAAACATACATTAATTTTGTCTGTCTTTGCATGCGCTACCGGCCCCGCGCGAGGGCCCGAATCCCGCTAACGAATAGAATTATTTTCAAGCCATTGTGATCTCAGCAAACTAGGGACGCGTTTCTCGACACGATGACAACTCTAACCTGAGTTCTAAATCCGATAGTTAGCACTGGGGTGATTCTCGGAGCTATCAAATTTCTGACTAGCTCAGCTCTAAATAATGCTGGAGCTGCTCGGACCCTGTCGCATGTATATTTCTCGATTGGACCATCCTTGAGAACAATAGTGACTTATGAAAAGCTGGGTTGCGTAATTTAGGGCCGTGAAAATTGAATACAATTGCATTACGCATAGGCATGCTAAGATAATATTTTGTGTTGCATTAAGGCCCTCTCTCTCTCTCTCTCGTTCTCTATTACAGTCAGTAGATTATGCTAAAAGTAACAGCTAAAAAGCCTGGCTAAAATCCTGCGATGTGTGCGGGTTCAATGTATAACAACGCAAATAACTTACCTTCATGTGTAGGCCCAATGCTGCATGTCCTAGGCAAAATTTAATTAGTTAACTGTACCAATCTCAACCATTAAAAACACTTAAGATGTGACAACCACACTGGTATCGCAGCTTATTTTGCAAGGTTGCCCGGCTGGTCGCAATAAGGTACTTGTTCTGCCACGGCCATGTTTCAGGCGCGGCCACGTTTTAGGCGCTTGTGCAGTTTTACAATCAAGTCTAAAACGTATTTTTGTCATTATTGCAAAGCTGATTAAAATATGAAATAAAACCTGATAGCTATTTTTGACTTACAAGGGGATGATTTCGATGTAGGGGTTTGCAATAGTGAGAGGAACAAACAATAAGAAACCTGAATTGATCGCTAGGAATATTATCCAATGCAGCCTTAAGTAAGGCTCCATATAAAAGTTGATGGGTCTCCCCACCGAGCTGCCACGACAGTCGTAGAGGTCGGTGGTTCAGTGGGTTTTCCCCACTGAACTTTACACTACTAGTATTACTTCCGCTGAGCTGCAGAGGAAAGTGCGCAGGATCAAACGGTGCACGCTAAAATATGCATGTATTCAAGTTGTATTCATATGGCCTGCGCGGTGTATAATACCTTAAGCTGTGCAGATCGAGGGGTTTTCTTTTTATCATTATACAGTAGCTAAAATCGATTTTAACATTACATTTGGTATCAATATTATTTGAGAGGAAACTACCAGTTTAGCGTCAATGCCATTTATTTGTTCATTTGATGTAACAAAATTAGGCAAATACAGGTTCAAAATTATTGATTTTTTTCTTGACAGTTGAGGAAATTCAGACAGAAATGCATCTTACATTTTTTTCGTCTTCATGAGTTTAGATAATCATCAAAAAGCGTAATTCATATTGCATACTTGCTTATTTAATTAATTGGATAATCGGGTCAGGAGCCAACAAAATTTGCCTCGATATCATCCACAAAGACAAACTTTTTTACCGGAGATCGCCGTGCAGATCGTAATTTGCACTCTCCTGATTGGTCAACGTTCGACACGCACACTATCTACTCAGATAATGTGCTAATAGTCCCACGTATATTATATGCTTTGCCGACGTTTCCTTTGTGATCCGTGTCAGCGTATATCAATGGAAAACAGGGCCCATATTCATAAAAACCCGCAAGATAATTTGCCGAGTCTATTTGGGATGACGTAGCTAAGAATTAATCACAAGATTTTTAAGTTAATATGCACATCAAAAATAGAGTTAGCAAGGTTAAGGAAATATATTAAAGCTAGCCGGTTTTCATGAATCTCAGGAGCATGGGTACTGGAATTAAATTTTGATGCATATTATTTGCAAATGCATGCAGTTGCTGGATATAAAAGTTATGGTGGTCCTGAATTTTGACGCCATTCTAAAATAGGTCTGCACATTAAGACTCAACCATAAAATTTGGTGGCTAGCACTAGTCTTGTCTATATCCTGATATTTTGGAATTACGTAAAGAAAAGGAACGACAAATTTTTTTGTAGTTCCATCTACCCCCCCCCCCCCTATCCCTTTCCAGTTTCTCATTCTCTCCAGCACTTCTCATTCATACATTCCATATATTTAAGTTTATACTAACAAAAGGAAATCAAAGGTAGTAATATTCATGTAGATTTACAAGTCAAAGTTTTTATTTGATCAGTTTGAAAACGCTGAATAGTTTTAGTAACAACAGAACACCGGACTGCATGACTGCAGTAAAACAATACGATACACATTTGGTAGTAATGTGGTTGGCACTTTCTTACTTTGCATAACACGGAATGTTATTTCACATACAAGATGTCACACACTTATTTTTTGGCATATTTATTTTCAGCTTATCAAGTAATAATACAAATACAATGTAGGCCTACACACTAAGGGTTCAAAATTGAACCTCCAGGCGTGATACAATAGCAGCACCCCAATGGGGTTCAAAATTGCAAATACCAATTAGGCCTACCACCAAAATTTGCACCATAGTCAAGGGTGCAATTTTGAACCCTCTGATGAGGTTCATTTTTGCACCCTGCGGGTTCAAAACTGCACCCCTAGGGGTTCAATTGAAAAGTAGTCGGGGTTTCATTCAACATCCATACGGTTCAAATTTGCACCCGTAAATGTATATTTTTGCACCTTTGGGGGCTCATTTTCCACCAAACCCAACCCTACAGATGAACTGCTTGCTCCGTGGACAGTCAATCGGCAGTAGGCCTACCCTAAAAAGTCGTTCCTTTCATTCAGCTCGCTTTAGCGATGACCTTGACGAGACCTAGCTCTGACGGGCAATGTAGACGTGTTTCATAAACTAGTATAACTGGAGCAAATGTTATCCATTTCTTACAAAATCGATACCAAATCAAAGGATGAAAAAGATAAAACTAGCATGCAATCTGCTTTTTGCACAGTTTTGAATTCTTTAAAAGGATGAAAATTACCCCCAAACTCAGGCCGAAAAAATCGGAAAAAATGTTTTAAAAACTGTCTCTTTTTTTTCCAAAAAAAAAAAAATACGTGGAATCCAGAAGGGCGTTTCATGAACGTTGTCAGCACTGACATGTGGTCAGTGCTGACAACTTCAGTGAAATCCTTGGTTTTAATTGGCTAAGAGGCACTAGCCTCTGACTGTTACTATGGTAACTGTGGGAGAAAGACAACTTGTCAGACGAAAAATGTTCATGAAACGCCCTCCAGGTGTGTATTAATCGTGAAAATGCACATGTGGTACACAAAAAGTTAAAAACAAGTGTGATCATTAAGCCTCAATGTGCCACTTGTGGATTATTGCATCATCAATACACACAAATCCCATAGACCAGCATTTTGTCTGGCCCACAAGGGGTTAATATGCTCGTCGCTAGAACGAAACGAGTGAGCGCCTCAAAATTACATGCATTTAAATTTGATATTTATAAAAAATTCTTTCCACAAATAATCATAGAATAGCTATATATGATAATACAAGAATAAGTTTTTATGCATATACAGATAAAATGATATAGATGGACATTCGCATGCATATAGGCAAATTTAAATAAAAGAAACCATTTGAACTATGGAAAATCAATTATTACAATTTGGGGAGAGTCTACAAAAAGGCGAAGCTTGTAGGGTTATAGGTTCTCCGTTACAATACATGAAATTACATGCATTTACTCGATGTTAAGGAAATTATGATTACTCCTATGTCAGTGATATCAGATTACAGTCCAATAATACCCGTTAAAAAGGATTACTAGTAACGAATAGATGGTTAAGTGGAATTCTCACTTAACTTTATTGAAGGTCATAATGCTCCAAGTGAAGCAAGTGCCGAGAAAAATCACCCCTCTCACTAACATATTCACATTTTTGATAATGTTGTTCAAATCTCTGTTTTTTTCGGCACAGGACCAAATGAACGTTGGTTTTTATATTTTTAATGATAGCCTTTATACACCGGAAAATTCACATTTGCAAAACTTTTCTTTCCATTTCCATACACAAATAATTGTCTTTTCAAAAGTTGTCAACCAAAGAAAAAAAATACAGTAATTTAGTTTTGGGAGTGAGCATTTTTTTTGTGTGTACACCTACTCACGTCAATATCTTTCATTTATTGTCATTAATTTATCGATTTTCTGCATATATTCCAGCATTTAGAAAATAATAATAATGGTCCATTCTTATTTAGCACAATTTTATGCGCATTTAAAAAAGAGAAAAAGGGAATGAAGTGGACCCTTGTGATTGGAAAATACAAACAAAAATTACTTCAATTTGGCGCAAAATTGATCCTCAGTATACCTCGATCGAAACAGTAATGACCTCGAAACATTTAGAGGGTGTGTATAGGCTACCCCCTGGGATCGACATCATTATTTTTACCATTTTAACAAGTTTTGACATTAAAAAAATGAATGTTTTGACATTGATCACGACAATCCACAAAACATGTTTGCTACCATCTACGTCAATGTACGCATCCAGTTAGCTAGCACGACATGCATTCGCTGAGCATGATGCATTCGCTGCGCGCTGCACGCATGCATTGTTGTAGTCTTCTAGTATACTGCAACAACATGATAGTGCAAACGCAATATATGCTAGTGTGTATAACGAGTGGAGATGATTTGAGTAGACGTAGACAATCTAGCGAGCTTGGCTGTCTAGCCGGGGAACGTGCGTGCCATAAAGATCAGATTGTAAGGTGTCAGCAATAAGGAGTCAGCCATGGAGATTTCGAGGAGGGAAGCTTACAGGATCTTGTCAATTAGCGAAGGTGAAAATTAAACAATGTCTTGCCTTCTTATTATCTCATTTTTTTTTTGACACAACGTAAGAGTCGGAGACGGAGTGCGGTGTAAAGTCAAAGACGTGCATGGCAGTGCAACTTGCAAGTGCACGCCTGTCAAATTGTGTGAGGATGAAACGTCTGTAGTGTAACGACGCAAAAGTACCAAGACCAAATCTAAGTTGGAAACGTGTCATAATTTCGACGCATTGTCATTGGATACAATTAGTTCAAGTTTATACAGTTTAGTGTTATATCAATGTAGAAAAAGAATATAATGTAACTGTAAAGCATTAAGTTGCTAGACTACTAGCTACTACTGCTAGTACCATTAGTGCTACTGCTACTTCACTACTAGTAGTAGTAGAATGCACCAGAATCCATTTATAGACACTAGAGACTGAAGAGGGCTTAATCACAATTTTCGCAAAAACAAGTTCATTCTGAAATTTTATTGACTCTGCAATGCCTGTGATTGTGTTGGCTAATTTATTCCAATCTCAGCCAGGCAGTGTTGGAAAAAAATCACATCTGAAGTTCTGATGACAGTTGGTATTTCATGACATTAAGAGAAAGAGAATTGTGGTTTCTGGTTGAACTATTGGTCAATTCCCCAACATTTAAGTCCAGATGGTCGTCCAACGTTATGTTATTATAAATTACATGTATTGTGCATTGTGACGCGCCTCTGGTTGAGGTGTCCCTCATTGTTCCTGGAGCGTTGGTTGTTGGATTTTGTTCATTACAGCAGTCACCGAACTTTCCCTCATGTAGCCATTCATGATGAAGCGCGCGTGCCACTCTTCGCTGAACAGCTTTGACTTTTTAAATATCTTTGTAGCCATGGTAACTTGTCAGCCTCTGTGTTCCCCTCGATTTTGTATGGCCAGTGATCCACTTCACCTTGAAGGTGTTTCTGTCGCAAGCAGTTTCATACATTCTTACGGACTTGTACTTACAATGGAGGCTAGGCGTGAACTCAACATTGGAGATGTGACGGTGAGTGAAGCATACTCCAATGTGTACGGAATCAAGAGCCATCACAGAAGTAAGAAGTTCTCCATTCAAGAATGAGCCAAATCTCTTCTGCATTCACTGGATTAGTGGTTCGATATGCTTTCTCGACAACACAGACTTTGAGGAGTCACAGCTGTCGAGCCCTACTTCATCTGGTTGTTGCTGAACACTTCAATACACATGCACCACGAGCACAGTCTCTTTACATTGCCTGCATTGTAGCACCTTCACAGCCTTTCATCATGTTGACTAAAACATGTTTAGTTGTTAATATCTTGTCAACCACATCAGCGACATAGATATTGAAAAAAACAAGAGAAATCTGGGCAAGTTCATTTAAGTATGTCGATGTACTATGCCATGTGAAGAAGGAATTTGAGGGATGTGATCTTCTTCACCATTCCTCTAGCTTTTGATACATTCTCCCCTTTAACATCTGATCTTTCCCCTGAACCAATGTCATTCAGATGGGCTTCAACTGAGGGATAGTTTTTCTCAAAAGCTGAAAGTGTCCCTCTTCTATGGTCCAGCCAGTGCGTGGGTGGACTGTAGACCATATTATAGCCTCCAGTTTACCATAGTAGCTGCTTGAGAGCTGAAGACAGGCTTGGAGATATAATAATAATAATAGCATTGTTCTTGTATAGGGCATAATACCCTTGACAGGGTCTCTATGCGCTTAGAAAAGAGGAAGATAAGATTAGAAGGAAGACAAAGAAGATGCTGCATCTAGGTCAAAAATTCTAATGACTTATTACTAATTACTAAATATACACAGTCATACATTGTTTACAATTATACATTATTACAATTTCTAAATACTACTGAAAAAGTGGGTTTTGAGTGAGGATTTGAACTTTTCCACTGTGTCAGCATGATATGAGTTGAGTTAATATGAGTTGATATGAGTGGGGATTGGGTTCCACAGTTCCAGTGCTGCATGAGATATGTGTAGTCTGTGAGTTCAGTCCCAACTAGTACATGACCACTTCACAATCACAAGGTCCAAGGTTCAACTTTAAAGAGAGTTGAGCCATCTGTGAAGATGACAACTTCTTGCCCTGTATGTACACATATTTATCATTAAGTGTCGCTTGAAGAAATCCCTTTTCCTGAACTTGCATGAGCTGCATGTTGTTCATGCCTACTGTACCTGCACAACTTGGTGCCCTCTTTGAAAAGAGCAGATGACCACTGTGTTGCTTAAGTGATGACAGACAGCCTCCACTTCTTTGCCCAAGTACATGTAGGAAGGTGCTGCAGTCTTCCTGTAGTCTTGTGCTGCAATGTCATGACTGATACCACTTGCGCAGATGCTCGGCTCATCGATGTAGATGTGATGACCGAGTTTGTGAGACACATGAACATTATGAGTAGGACGGCAGACAAGACAGATCCTTGTGGGACTCCAATGGATGTTTCCATCCAGTCTGTTGCGTTGTTGCTCACCATTCTCCAGGAGAAGCAGACATAGAGAAAGCTCATGGCAAGGAGACAAGAAGATGACCTTTATTGCTCAAATATTTTGTAGCCAATCCTATAAGAGTTTAGTTGTATTTTACTTCTCTGACACATGCATTGTACATCACAAGTTACATACACAAATCCATGGTTATTCTTCCATAAAATTCTGTTCATAAAAAAGACTGAGAACCACAGCACAGTTCAGCTGGTTTGTGTCATGATGATAGACTCGAAAACAAGCCTCTGCAAGTTCTGATTTTTTTGAAAAACTTTGTTTCAAAATTTATTTTACAACATGTACAAATAATTAGCAAATTCTACCAGTAATTGTGAAGCGGGAAAGAAAACCAAATGGCAAGAACATTTCACAAAAAGACATCCTGAAGGAGAGAACTTACATGTAATGATATAAGTTCTTCTTCTGGTAACAGTACAGGCCACCGTCTTGTGTATCATCGTACTGGTAAAGTGCAGTGTGCAAGTGTGTACAACGTCCGATAGAAGATTGCTTACAGCGTGCAAGTAAAAACAACCACCGCTATTAACGGAGCTGGGTATTTTGTACCTCTTGTTTTTAAAGCTGTGAAGAGAGGTACAATTAACAGTGCTTTGGGGGAGGGAGTTCCAAAGTCTTATCGCATCTGCTACACATATGTCTAGGATATCTCGGCTCATATACACGTAACACTCGTATGGGAAAGTGGCTCCCAATCTTCTTCTTCTTTAGGATACTCCTTATTTCATTTGGAACCAAAGTTACGAAATGAGGAGAATGGGGGAATGTAAAATGGAGTTCGATTAGTCCTTGTTGCTTGGGTCTTGGTTATATAAAAAATTAGTTGCATGCAGTTTAAATACGCCGCCGTTGGTTATGCTCTGGATATCAGGTGGTAGTGAGTTCTAGTCCTTGAGGGTGCGTGACATACAGGAGAATATAGGAGAACTTAAAACAGTTTGTGCGAGTGAAATATTGTGTAAACAAGTTTCCCAAAGTGCGTCTGGAAGTGCGTGTAGGCGGATGTAGGTAGGCAGACAACGGCAGGGCCTGTTGAAGGATACACACTTTTGCAATTGATTTGTTACCCCCCCCCCCCCCCCCCCCCCACACCCTGTATTATTTCTGTGTTCGTTTGGTCTGCAGGTGCGAGCCATGATGAGATCCGAGCTGCCTACAAGAAGCAGGCCTTGCTTTGGCACCCTGATAAACATGAGAACTCCCCAGCTGCAACCAAGGTGAGCAGAAACAAAGTTTGTTTTTGTTAATTTCTTCATTTTATTCATTGCATTATAAAAATACAAAAATATGCATGGACAAATACATACATACATACATACATGTATTTGAAAACATTAGCATAAGCGATAATAATGAGGAATGAATGAGAACTTGAAAAAGGCAATTGGGCCTTGTGAGAAAATTCGCAGGATCAGAATGTAACAGTCTTGGCAGAGTGAATATAATGATAGTTTTAAATAAAAAAATACAAAATAATCACAATTTTAAGGATCAACAATACAAACAATATCGGGAAGCACTCATTATTCCAAAGGTTTGTTATTCCAAACGTTCCAAATGCTCGGATTAACGAACCCTTTTTCGTTTTCGGACTAACGAGCATCCAGGTACCGTATTTTCTGGCGTATAAGACCAAAGTCCGGGTGCGTCTTATACGCAGCATTAGCAAAAGGCGGTTCTTTTAAACCAACACGTATACATATGTATGGGTCTCTGCATTGTGTGACAACAATCAACATTGAACAACAAAATAGATGGCTTTGAAAGCCCGACAGAATAGCGGTAATACGATCTTAATCACATCATCAGCTTAATTACCGGTACAAAGAAAGCACCAGGACTAGTATTTGTCTGAGACACCTCCAAGAAACCGCTAGCTAGAAAGCTAAGCCCTAAGGATAACCTCCGTTAGATCGGATCGGCTATTGTTGCTTTGATCCGGCCGCGAGGTGGCACTATACATATTTTCGCCTCGGAGATAAAAAAAAAAAAAAAAAAAAAATCTCCGCGGTATGTTGGAAAATTTCATTGTTTAAGAGTGTTGAATTTGTTGACCTACCCTTTCAGATTGAACACAGGGTAAACGACGGTGAATGCCCAACCAGCGCCAGTGTGCCAAGAGTATATTTGAACTTTACTTTCTTCATCCAAGATACATTTCAGACCAATGTTGCGTCCAGGGGTAAAAACTAAGAAGGGGTTGAAGAGGGAAACTTTTCACAAAAACTTTTTTTGGCAATTCCTTTGGGATGAAAAAGATTCTCTGGGTGCACCCGGCTGCACCTGGTGGAAAATGTTACGGTTTGAAATACAAGAGAGCGGTGATGATGTAAAATAATATTCACAGTGAGATTTAGGTTGCACCTGTTATTGAATATGTTTATTTAATCTCGGAAGACCTGTTGACTTGTATTCTAACGGAAGAAGAGTGTAATTGGATGCTGTGTTTTCTGCTTTATTCTGTGTAGAAATTCCAGGAGATCAGCTCTGCTTATGAGAGGCTGACGAAACCAGAGGAAGTTGAGATCAGTCTAACTATGGTAAGTGTAAACTTTTTTTTTTAAAAGGATGCAATATCATGAGCTCTGGAAACTGGTTTTGGGAGTTCCATGAATTATTGTCCCAATTGAAACTGGAAAGATTTCTTGTGAAATTAATTGGGTAAGTATAGTAATTGTCATAATACCAGTAATAATGTGGTTGCCATACTTCTCTTTCAATGCGCCGTGTTTGAGCAACAGCTCAGAAGAATTGGCATAGGGAAAGAAAAAGGGAAAAGGAAGAAAGGAAAGGACCCGCAGTTTTAAACCGCTGTATATTTTGCCCAGTTCAGCATGAAACATGATGGTTTTTAGCCTAAAAAGGATCATGTTTTATGCAGAACTGGACAAAATATACCGTGGTTTAAAACTGCGGGTACTTTCCTTTCTTCCCTTTCCCTTTCCACATGCCAATGCCTTTGAGCTGTAGTGTAACTAATGGAAGGTCAAGTTGTTGTTATCATTATAGAAAAAATCTCATGAGTTCATTTTAATATCATTGCAAAGAAGGTCTGACCTTCATGTGTTCACATCATGAAAATAAGCAGTTATTTCAATGCATCTGTCTACAGCTGCCAAGTACATGTATATATGAAATTGTACCAAACAATTGGAAGTAATAATGGAAGTGCCCTTACGATGACTAATTTCTAATGACGTATCATTCACTGCTGCTTGTACATTGACATATACATGGACAAGTTCAGTGCTAGCATGCACTCAAAAATGCCCACGCTCCATTGCAAATTGTATTGTAACACCATTTTGCCATTCTAGCATCAGTGTGTGGGGTAGATGTAAGAGCAACGGTATGTGCAAATTACAATAGCTAGTGGGTCGGTATTGTTCAGAGTTGTATAGAATGTTGGCCCAGGAGCCCACTTGGTGACTACAGCTATTGAATTTGCACATCCTGTTCAGAATACTAGACTGAATTGTGTGAAAAGTGTTTAAGTAGAGACCAAAACAAACTTGGCCGGTACTGAAGGGCTTGACAAGTTTATTCCTTGATACGATGTACGTACTGTCTATTACCAGCCTGCCCATCATCGTCTTAATCGTCAGCCTCTTCGCCATCGTCATCGCCATCACCTGGCTAGTTTGTGTATGATTTATCTAGATTTTGTACAGATGTATTGGTAGCCCATTCAGCTCCTAAAATACATAATTTTACCACTATCATGCACAGTGCACAGTGCTTATATCATTGGAATGTGTGTTATGGAATGCAAAAAGCAAATTTGAAATCAGGCTTTGGCGATGTAGAAGTTAATCTGAATCGTACATAGTACAAGCGCATTGCACAACTCCTTTCTCTTTCCATGCATGTAGATGTACAAGAAGAAGTTTTCTACATTTATATGTATTCTACTAATAAGAAATGTAAACCATAATGACTCTCAATACTCATTTATTATTCATGTAGATGCAATGTTGTAGTATTGGTTGAGCAGAAACTGAAACTGATGGCGATTTCGTCATACTGGTATTCCCCGTTTTGCGTAACACTAACTGTTTGGTACATATTCACTGCATTCAGTGCAGGAGAATGTGGTACTGTATACCACAGGAGACCCAAAATATAGCATGGGTGTGTTTGAAAGCGATACTACATTGTACCTGTGCATGGTATGCTGATACTCATTTACAATGGTGCCGAAAAATTGAGTGCAAAATACCTGGCCATTGCCAGTAGTACATGTACCACACAGGTATGTATGTACAATGGCTTGTACATTGCCCAATATCTTTGACTGTTTATCATGGACTTTGAGCAGCTGAAGAGTATACAACAAAAGAGGATATTTTGTGTAAAAGTCTTTTGTGATGAGGAATGAATGGAAGTATCGAAGGGTAAAAATAAATTATTCAATGTGTGCTACAGGTCTGATGCACACACACACACACACACACACACACACACACACACACACACACACACACACACACACACACACACACACACACAGTGCTTAAAGAAAAGATGGGAACTCAAGGGAGAAGGTCTATGATTGGTTGAATAATGTCACATGTCGTTACTGAATTTACTATTTGATGATTGTGAGATATCACTTTTTATGTCATGCTTGAGCGTGTTCAAAACAAATGAGGTACTGTAGGGAGTGTGTGGGGTATACGCATCTGATATCAGCATTCTGTACCCAAATTATGTACAGCAAAATTTATGTGACATCTATGAATACAGGCATGCATGCAGGTACAAAAACAGTCTTTGCACACTGCAATCATCTAAGAATGGGAATGAGAAGGGGAATCATAATCTCCAAAAGTTAAAAGGAAGTCGTGGATATAATGTCTAATAGTACAAGAAGTACGTTTCTTAATGCTAAATATGTTACTTATTTTGGATGATTGGCATACATGTAGGGAAAAGGAAAGGAAAGAAAAGGAAGGAGCCGCAGTTGTAACTGTGGTATATTTTGTCCAGTTCAGCATGAAACATGATGCTTTTTTTTAGGCCAATGCATTGTGTTTCATGCTGAACTGGACAAAATATACCATGGTTTGAAACTGCGGCTCCTTCCCTTTCCCTTTCCCTATGCCAATTCCTTTGAGCTGGAGTGTACGTCACAATTTCTCTTGTGCAGTTGCATTCCCTATTCTTTGAATCTGTGACCCACTTTTAATTGATATTAAACATTGTGTTTGTTTTTGTTTTCAGGAGCAAATGTTTGACTTATTTTCCCACGTTTTCCTGGGACGCAGGGGTCCTGGTGGTCCATGTAAGTATGACCGAGGATTAAAAGTTTATTTTTTGATATCTTGACACTGAATTAAACTGGTCTACATCTACATTCACATTACATAATATTTAGTTTGTCTGCAGTAATGAACAGTACAAGGAAGCTGTGTAACAAGCGTGTGATGAAGTATGGCTTTAGTGCATCCCAACTGTTGATGTTGTATTGGACCCAGATGAACTTCCGGGCCCTGTTGCATAAAACTTACCATTGATGCTAACTTTGCTACCAATGGCAACTTCTGTAGAAACCTTGAATTTGATTGGCTGTCGAGCAATGTTACCATGGTTGTTACCATCGATGGCAGAGTTACCATTGATGGTAAGTTTCATGTACCGGGACCCTGCTCTAATGAGATTTGTGCTCATTAATTTTGAAACAAGGCATGCCCTAACACACAAAGTAGATGCTGCCATTATAGTTGTACCAAACCTATCAGAACTATCAGGATATTGTTAGATCATCATTTCACAATGATTATGTGATATATTGCACCCCCCCCCCCACCCCCGAAGCCTAATTGGGGTTAAAATAAGTTCAAATTTAACAAAGTATCATACATTTAAGTGCAAGTCTCTTTTTAAAAGCAAAGTGTTCGAGTTCTTGGTCATGAAGACAAAGAAATTCACAGAGTCCATGTTTCAACATGCCCTTGGTCGTGCACTACGTATTGGCATTGTGTGGTGAAGGTTATTATGTGCATTGTACAATAGGGTATGCACTGTAGCACAGATAAAGTGCATGCACATTGTTAAGCATAAGTTTACATCCATGTACAGGCACAAGGATGCAAATTACAAGTGCATTTCAATACAATATACAGGTACCTAAACATATTGTTCAGTGCGGAATATGTGTATGTTTTTACTTTGAGTGCATTTGAGCAGGGATATGTGTGCTTCGCAAGATAGTATTTCATATACATGTACTTTGTTCTTTCACGTCAGTTATTGAATAAACAATGAAATTTACGTTAATAGCAACCTGAATCCCCTGTATATTTAGATGATAGTTATAGTTGACCTTGAGCAACATTTCTCATTGAAACCTGTATTGACATGTAAGTGACCTCTACAGTCAACACGTAGGCGGCCTACTTCTAAAGAAGTCTGCATTCATTTCCTCTCTTGAGCAGTCTTTATGAACTGTTTTCAGTGTTTCATCATCAGAAATACACAGGGGCAGAAGGCGATTTCACCCTGTAACTTGCGCATCTACCCAAAGAGCTGTATTAGTTTGACTGCACTGGCTTGGCTAAGGGTGGTAGATACACTATAGACCACTCTTGCAGAAAAGATTAGACATACTTTCTCATATTAATGCAGTTTACACAAACAAAGGGAGGAAAAGAGTGAAAATTGCTCCTGTGAAAACGCAGAGGGTCTGAATTAATATTTGAAGAGCGATGGCAAGAATAAATACTTTTTCAAGTCATAATTGAGCCAGGAAGGCGATTTTGATAAAATTGACCAGGTTCTTGAACTTCAGACTTCTAGATATACAGTATATGCTGCTGATCCAAATGGGCTTGTTACATGTAGCTTCTAAAGTCTGCATACAAATACATACATGTACAACAGGTGTACCTGTCTTGTGATTTGTGACCATTGATGTAGTAAGGAATTGACAGTACATTACTGTAGGCTACATTTACGTTACTTTTCTTCTGCTTTTAAAGTAAGGGGTGGGAGCGGTAAATATTAGGGTGTATGAGCTCATAATCAATGGAGTTTCATTCTGCCATGGCCATGGGTCCAATTCTGAATTGATTTTGGGATACCAGGGAGGAATCATCTCTAAATGATAAAAGTCTGTAAGATTGGTGCAAAATACCTCTACATATATATGCAACTGGATAGTTATGTGTACATGTACCGGTGTAAAATGTGTGTGGCCCATCATCATTACCACTGCTACATGTACCCCTTGCCTCTAACACTCTGCTACTCTATACACCATATATTTAGTGAGTCTAATTTTTCACAAATCAGGACTCCTCAACAATTTCGCGAGTGGTTAAATTTGCGATTGTGGAATACTTGTACTAGTAGTACATGTGCGCATGCTTATCATATTCCTATTGTTGTGTGTTGTTAAGTTCGTGAATAGCACCTGACTCGCTAAATTCGCGAAAATGAAAATGCTGCGAAATATATGGCGTATGCAGTACTTCAACTTACAGTGAACTTTATCTGTTGAAATTAGAAGGAGAGTCCACCTAGAAGGTGAGGTTCTGAATTTTAAAATGCTTAAAGGGCATATACTGTACTGGGAAGACAAAAAAACCTTCAAAAGGTAATTGTTAGCAATCTTCTTGCCAATGGTCTTAAATTCATGTATTGACCATGTTAGAAGCTTACTGAAAGTTATTTGCCCTCAAATGATCCACATGTGGAGTGATTAATGATTAATGATTAAATCCTCAAAATGTTCGGGCCGAACATTTTGAGGATTTGTGATTTAATCACTCATTACTCTACATGTAGATCATTTGAGGGCAAATAACTTTCAGCAAGCTTCTAACATGGTCAATACATGAATTTAAGACCATTGGCAAGAAGATTGCTAACAATTACATTTTGAAGGCTTTTTTGCCTTCCCAGTACAGTATATGCCCTTTAATTTTGTGACATTACCTGCGAGTTAGTCTGCTAATAAGTTGCGTACAATTTTGTTGTTGAAAATTTCCATTTTCTCAAAAGAATAGATACAGATCATTTAGCCATATGTTTTTACACAATCTATGAAAAATTCTTTCCTCAAAAAACAGAATCATACAGCATACAACGCATGAGAGAGCAACTCACAAGTGATGACACAAAATTTTAACATTCTTAAGTTTCTTTAACTGCGACAGATTTTATATTAACCTACACCACTATGTTGCTTTCATTTTTCTGCTTCAAACAAAACCGATGCAACTTCAGAGTGGACTTTTCCTTTAAAGGTTGTATCGAAGATGTTGTGACTTAATTAATCACATATGAGATTTCAGTTCTAGCCGTGTCTAATGGAGAGCTTTTTTCCCGTGGCTCATTGCCCCCACAGTCATGAGACATCCCTATCACAATGGCTACTACCACTCAGACTCGGACAGCAGTGGCGACTTCATGTTCAAGCCAGAGCCTTTCAGGGAGCGACCAACTACCACCAGAGAAAAAAGTAATGCCATTACAAACTTTAATTTGAAGACAGGGTCTCCCTTTTGCAGGTCCAAAGATGAAATTTTGTAAAACCTACGGAAAGTGGAAAAATATACTGTATCGGAACTCCCCCCTCCAAATAATACACCCCGGAAAATGATTTTAAGCAAAATTATTATAGCAATCGCTAGATTTTCAGGAGGTGTTGGGCGGGTCGTCCAGAACCTATTCGCTAGTGGTCCGTACGGTGTGCTCCATAGTGCATGCGCTTAAAGGGAGCAATGTCCTTCCCCACTGACAGGAACAATAAAGTGTAGACTATGATGGGTGTGTTTCAAACATATGCAAGAATAGTTTTGCACTTTTCCTGAAAGTATTTGTGAAGTGATGACTGTGAGATTTCATGTACGCCATCGTTAGGGTATACTGCTGATTCCTTCTGAGTTTCATAACTTTTGCAAATGGGAAACCCTGTCTTCAAAAAAGTATTTTCTTTTGTGGAGAGAGCAAAGAAGGACAACAAAAATGTTGATATTGAAGTGGCAAATATACATGGACATACTATAAAGTCCCAGTTCCTTGTTTGTAAATAAGAATACAGAGACGGCTTAGATTATGTAACAAAACAAATCCTTCTATTGGTGATGGGTAGGCCTGGGAAAAAAAAACTTTCAGATAAAACCAAATACCAATTTGCTATCTGGCACATGCCTAGTTCTCTTTTAAAGAAACAATGTCAATGTACCATGTACACTACAGCTCAAAGGAATTGGCTTAGGGAAAAGGAAATGGAAGAAAGTGAAGGAGCCGCAGTTTTTAACCGCGGTATATGTTGTCCAGCTCAGCATGAAACACGATGCATTTTAGGCTAAAGCATCGTGTTTCATGCTGAAATGGACAAAATATACCGTGGTTCAAAACTGCGGCTCCTTCTCTTTCTTCCCTTTCCCTTTCCCTATGCCAATTCCTTTGAGCTGGAGTGGGTAATCGATGTGGGGACTGGAGAGAGAGAACAAAATTAATCTAGAATCATGCAAATCATTGCTAAGATTAAGGGAGATAGAGATAACTTTGTGTAAGGTATGAATACAAAAAGAATGTCTGGAATTGGAGTTGCATGTAGGTATTTTTCATACAGCCACATGTTTATCCTCCTGCAACAGTGTAGATTTCAGGATGTATTCATGATAGAGAAGTCGATGTCAAAAAGCCCACCATTTGGATGTATGCTGTGATGTTTCGATTCTTATTTCCATAACAGGAAAGTGGGAACATTACATTTAATTAGCATTGAACTAGAATTACATCCTTCTCTTTTTGTTTTTTTTTATGACAGCTGTACCAAATTCCACAAGGTCTACAGCTGCCGTGAGTGAACATTTTTCTGTTTAGATATGGAATACATGAACAATATTTTTTTTCTGCTGCTTGCTTTATTTGCCTTGTTTCCATTAATATTTCTATTTTTATTTACTATTTATCTCTGTGATACAATTTGAGAATAAATTTTGATATAATGAGCCTTTTTTTCAATATTTATATTTTGAAGTTCAAGTCTGCACAAATGTTCACATTGCTGCAAACAGAAGTGAATTTTTTTTTTGAAAAAATCTAATATCACTGTTTCACAAGTTTGGAAGATCTTTTGCGTGCATTCAATTCAAGTCAATTCAATGAAAGTTTTTATTAAAATGACTTCGTGGCAGTCACAGCTGAATTGCAATCATTAACAGTTTTTAAAATGTTAAATAGTATACAAATATACTAAAAATTGACAAACCTGTGAATATATAGGGTGAAATGATAGCATTATTGTATTGATATTTATTATTTTCTGGTGTTTTTTAGGAGGCTGCAAAACATCAAGCAGAGCTTCTTGAAGAAGAAGAAAAGCTGAAGAAGCAGAAAGAGAAAAGGAAGGAACGTAAGAAACGACGGAAAGCAAGGAAAAAGCAGGAAAAGGAGGTGCGCTATGGAGGTGGAGATAGTAAAAGGAAAGGAAAGAAAGAGACTGTTGCAGAATCTTCAGATGATGACGAGGAGGATGAAGGGGAGATTGAGAATAAAGAAAATATAAAAGTAAGTATTGGGCCAGTTGCAGGAATTGCCCACTGCTCTGGTTTAGGTGACCAGTTTGTGCCTGTGTTATAAGCACAATTTTGTTCATTATGGCTTCACAAAACATGATATGATTGCTATTACTCTTAAGCTGATAGGGGACACAGCAGACCTGCCAACCCGTACGACCTAGTCGTATTTAGTATGATTTTTAGAAGTAAATACGACAGTACGATTTTCCTGTAAAAAATATGATTTTTAACAATCTTATTTTGTTTGTGTGTGTGTGCCATATTCAATGGCAAAATGCCCATTCTGTTTTGTAAAGTATCCTACCAGAATCTCACATTGGCAATTAGGGGATGTTCATTGGTTCATCGAACGCACCAGTCATGACAAAATCATGCATATTCAGCCAATGCTCCATAAAAAATGCTCGATGTAGGATCTGTAAGAGGCATTGATCCTTTTTTTTTTTTTAAATACAACTTTTGTCGGTAAAATACAACTTTTTGGATTAAAGAATACAGTTTTTGTACTCCAGAGGTTGGCAGGTCTGGAATAAATTACATACTTGTATACATGCCGTGTAAATTACTACTGTAAGTTCGCAATTCTTGAGATATTGTGTAGGAAAGTACACGACAGTTTATAGTAGGATTTTTTGTCTGAAAATAGGATTTTTATGGTAAAATCATAGGATTTTTGGTCAAGCGAGGTCGGCAGCATAAAATTGCTTTATTTGACATAAATCAAAAAAATTTTAGGCATACACCCAGTCGTAAAGATAGCGTGCTCTATCCTGTAAATAAATGAAAAACAAGTCAGAAAAAAATCTTGGAACCAGACGGGATTTGAATCTGCAATGCGCTGCTTACCAGGTAGAGACTTACCATGCAAGCTATTTCTAGTTCATGCATCAAGACATGACAACATGGAAACAAATGCCGAAGAGTCTCATTTAATCTGACTCGTTAATATGCCAGGGGGGGGGGGGGAATTATGGCCCCCCTCCCCCTGAGTTCCCGGGCACGGATCTCCATTGCCTCAAAATTTTGCACATGGGTCAAGAATTATGTAGTCTACAAACTTGCATAGCTAAATTTACGAAAATCCTTTTATTTTTTTTTATTACTTTATGCTAATTTATGCGAGGAATCATAGAGGAATCATAGCAATTTTGGGTACAAATGTCTTTTATAACTCCCTCATCAATTCCTGAAAGAAATAAGTTATGGTAGTTATATTTTAAAATAATTTTTCTATTTTTTCTCAGCACTGATAAGCCCCACCTCCAAAATATCTTCCAACTAAAGATTCACATTGTGACATCATCAAAGGTAGAAATTAGCAGGATAATAAGCAGAATTTATGCACAAATTAAACATTGCAATGACTACCTGCAAGTGCTTATAATAGCATCACATAGCTAGCACATTTCTGACATCAGGAAATTATTATTCCCTCATGAAAGGTTGTTAGATGGTATTGTATGAAGACATGTGATGCTCTTGTGGGCAGGTGGAGGTACAATTTAGTCATTGCAATGTTTAGTTTGTGCATAAATTCTGCTTATTATCCTGCTAATTTCTACCTTTGATGATGTCACAAGGGGAATCTTTAGTTGGTGGATATTTTGGAGGTGGGGCTTATCAGTGCTGAGAAAAAATAAAGAAAAATTATTTTAAAATATAGGACACATATTTCCATTGAACGGTTAGTGATTTTTGTACATATTATGTTGCGTCAAGAGAAGTCGACATACATTTTAATGACAGGGGATCTTTAAAGGTATTTCTCCCCAAAGTCATGACTTGTGGCCCATTGAATCTATGTATGGGCCTAAATGGATGTGATATTTTTTTTGGTTATTGCTGATTTTAATCAAGATCTTGATATTTCTCAAAAGTTAATGACTTGTGACCTATTACGTGCATACATAGTGCCTCATTGGATGTGATTTTCTTTTTTATTTGATGATTTCAATCATGACTGAATAAAATTGCTTTATTTGACATAAATCACTGAGTTTCCGTCCCAAATCCAAACCAACAGATCTAAACTCAATTTCTACCCATCACTCTCTCCCTCAGACAAATGATTTTAACACAGAAACGACCAAGAAACCTGTCTCACGCACGTCTTCCGAAGATAAAGCACCAAGCACCTCCCCCGAGGTGGAGGGGCCTTCCATGAACAATTTAAAGTCCCATTTGGAAGCCAGTTATAGTCACCGAAAAGAGGTCCATGGTGGTAATCCACGGGAAGATGGGAGAGGCGAAGGAGGAGGGGAAGCGGGGAGAGGAGACCAGGCAAAACCGTCAGAAGGAAAAAAGAATCATCACAAGAGCAAGAAAGCTGTGCATACCCAAAATATGTAAGTATATTCAAATTCAACTACTACTACTACTACTTCTACTACTACTACTACTACTATTTCTACTACTTCTACTACTTCTACTACTACTACTACTACTACTACTACTACTACTACTACTACTACTACTACCACCAGGGAAAAAATTAATTACAAATTTTTGGGGGCTACTTTTTGAGCACATTGGCCGATTTGGCTACAATGTTACATTGTGTCTATGGGAATTTTTTTTTTTTTGGGGGGGCTCTTTTAACATTTTCCAGGGCTCTTTTAAGCATTTGAGGGGCGAAATCGGCCTGAGCCCCCATGTATTTGTTTCCCTGACTACTACCAGTACTTCTACTACTACTTCTACTTTTGCTGTCACAACTTCTGCTAATTTACTAGTACCATACTAGTTTCACTACTACTTTTTCTGCATTTATTTTCTTCTGCCTTCCTTTGGGGCAAGGATATTCTTGAAGAAGTGGCTTTGTAAAACTTGTTAATGCAATAAAATTCCCTCTTCTGTCTCATCAGTCCATCCGATTCTGAGAGCGACGAGGAAACGCAAGGCCTGGATGTCAATAGTGCCTTCTTCGCCCGGGCGGCCAGTGGAGTCACCAAAAAGCAGTCAACTCCTCCGGCAGGAAAACCCAAGAAGAAATCAAAGGGAAAGAAGGAAGAATCCGAATCGGTGAGTGAATGAATCACGAAATGAAATCATCAATCGAGGAATGGAATAACATTAGCATGGATTTTGTTTTAGATTGTGTTGTTCAATTATTTCTTTATGCAGGAAAAAATGCGCATTTCTAGGTCCTTTTATCCGTTATTGATATTGGCAGGTAAAATATGAACATAGTTACATAAATACAGTACATAACCCCATATCATGCAAATATGATTATTCTTGCAAAATCGTCAGAAACTGAACGTGTCATTTATAACTTTTCTTGATCATCAGATCTTGTGATGACTATGATGAATGGTCTTCTGTGTCATACACAGAAAGGAAAGAATTTGCCGATTATGATTCTAATCAACATCTATTAAAGCAAAGAAAAACTGCTGTGTAATCATATTGTGTACATACGTGATCGGTAAAAATAAAGAAAGTACTTGATTAGGATGATTTCTATCCATATTTTTATTGGGGGCAACACCAAGCAGTATGTTCAGTTATGCAGATCAGTTGAAGGAAGATGAGATGTAAATAGACCAATATTACTGCATTAGATTTCATCACAGCACCTAATCTCCCTGATTATTGAAAGATGATTGTTCTTAGGTTGTATGCACTTAGTAGACATCTCCATGAGTTTTTATGAAATTTTGCCAAATCTCCCTGATCGGTGAATTTCATTGTTGGGAGCGGTGCATGTAGACCACTCAAAGGTATCTTTCAACTGAGGCAGTAGCTTCAGCCATATGAAAGAATCTAAAAGAAATGTATTTTCCATAATTTTTTAAAAACATACTCACATTTTGTCTCAGGCACTCACAAAGGAGTGGGGAATCACGAAACCACACCTTCTGTCGCTATATTTTGAAAATTGTATCATGGTTTTAAAAATGGTTACAGCTCGATATTCCGAAGGTTTGTTTATTCTGAAGGTTTGTTATTTCGAAGGTTTGTAATTCCGAAACACGTAAATTGCCTATACCTGGATGCTTGTTAGTCCATAAACGGAAAAGGGTTCGTTAATCCGAGCATTTGTACCGTAACATTCAGCATACCGAACCTTCAGAATAACGTGTGCTTCCCTTATAAATATCCTCCATTTTTAGCTTAAGAAAAGGCATTTTGTATACTTAATTTGCAATTCAAATTTTTTTCATGTTTTTGTTTCTGTTTTACAGATAGAGGATATGGATCCTCAGATACTTGAAAGCAGAAAATTAGCTGGTATGTATACAAATTCCACAAAAATACAACCAAATTTATATTGAGAAAATTATTCATGTTTTACCATTATTGATGATTTACATAGTATAGGTAAGCTAGAATGCAATGGTGTTGATGATTTTTTTCAAGTTTATTACCAGTGTGTCTTTGAGTTTATATTTGAGCAGTTTGCAAAATACATTTCCTACAATTACTTTTCAATGCCATTTTTGTCTTGCCTGAACGAAGTTTGGCTGAGACCTACTGTAGTAATCACTTTGATATGAGACCATGTGCATTATTTTTCTTAACGTTGTGGTTTAACATGCTCTCATTTGTTTAAATTTTCAATCAATTGTGTCCATACCTGGTACAAATGATCCTTGGATAATACTTCAATGCATGCTCTCATATTTCTGTCTAATTGTTTTATTTGAATTTTATAATGAGTTTTTTGTTTCTTTTTACAGGTTTTTCATAAAAAAAATCATGTTTTTTTTTTTAAAGATGTTCTCATCTCTTTATTTTATCATAAATTTTGAACAAGTGATCATTTGGTATTGTCACATATATGCCGGCATATATGATACCTACAAAGGTTACATCAAAGGCCATCTTTGGGTCATAAGGTCATATTGCATGTTTTGCATGATCACTAAATCAGGCGAGACTCATGGTTCACATTTGAACCACCTTGATTTTTAATATGATTTGAAAGCTCAAACATGACAGATGACAGCATTGATGCATGTCTCAACATTTCTTTCCCCCTCTCTCTCTCCCACCCTCTTTCTCATTCTCTCTCCCTCCCTCCCTCCCCCTCTCTTTCCATCTCTCTCCCTCCCTCTCTCTCTCTCTCTCTCTCTCTCTCTCTCTCTCTTTCTCTCTCAGTTAAAGGCAATGAAATGGCGAACATTGGTAACTACCAGGAAGCTGTCAAATTTTTCACCAAAGCAATAGATCTAAATCCATCAGATTTTAGGTGAGTGCAATCTACCCCAAGAGAGTACACTATTTTCCTTGTTTTATTTAATTGCCTGGAAAAGTGTAAAACAATTGATGTGATTTTGTCGCACTTAGTTGTCTAAATCTGGCAGTGAATGGAAACCCCAAATCAACAAGAAGGTCATTCACACAACACACCATGAGTGAGAAACATGGAGCAATTTTATTTATGTTTAAACACTCGAACCTTCCTTCCTAGTGAGATGTACTAAATGCGTGCACTTGTTTGCTTTGTAAAATCCATGTAAAATGATGAGATTCAAACAAGAATAGATACAGATATCGAGATGTGCAGTATGAGTACAGCTCCTGTGAATTAATTGTACACCAACAAAATCATTTTGTCAGTCACGTCAGAATGTTGTGAAATATGCACTCCTGACTCAAGAAGCCGCGCCACAAGTGACAATTTCTTTCTTGACAAACTAGATACCATACTGACCGGCAGATAAGCCACAGTTGCGTCTAAGCCGCATCCCGACTTTGAGCACATAATTTGAAGGAAAAAAAAACAAAACTGGATATACCAGAACGGGATCGCAGCACCGACGTCTGGAATGTGTGACAACATTCAACAAAATAGATGGTTTTGATAGCCATCCAATGTGACACAATTGATGTACCGTTAATAAGATCTCAATCACATCGCCAGCATAATTACCGGTACTAAGAAAGCACGAGGAGTAGTAATTTGTCTGAGACAACTCAAAGATACAGTGTACTGCTAATGAGAAAGCTATGGCTCAAGGTCGTAAACTCCGTTACACGCGGGCCACCATTGTTTCTTTGGTATGATCTGCGGCGTAGAGGGAATATATACACGAGTACCGTAACATGTCAGTATTTACGCCCTCTACGCCGCAGATCATGTCAAAGAAACAAGAAAGAACCAAAAGAAAGAAACAAAACAAAATACATATTTTCAATATATTTTCAATGATCATATTAATCTTGAGGAAAATTGTACTTCCTCAGTAATATAAACAAGATGAATATAAGATAATGTTCGAACTTTACCTTATCTGCATGAAACATTTTAAGTTTCTGTTACGTTCTATAATTTCCAGTGATATATATTAATGCTGCTGAATGTGATTTTTGTATGTGATTTAGGTTTTGAATGAAAGATTTATGGGGCACTGGTTTTGATTGTTTTCTTTGCAGCTTGATTTTATGCTGTTTAAAGTTCTTTGTAACATAGAAGTAAGAGTCTGCCATATAGACTTCATATTAAAAAAATATATAGATCGGATAAGTTTTAGTGCTTGGCTGACCATAGTGTACTTCATGATTTACAAATATTTACACATTTCACCAGCTTTCAGATAATTTAGACAATTGTTAAGGTGACCATAATTTCAGATGCATATCTCAATGCACCAAAGGAAATAACTATTATTGAATTAACACATGTTCTCATCTGTTTCTTTTGCAGGTTCTTTGGCAATCGCTCATTTTGTTTTGATCATTTACAAAAGTATGACCAGTAAGTAGACATTTTATGTTTTTTCTAGCCAAATGTAAAAGCTACAAAATCTTAGATTTGATACATTGATATATATATTGTATTTCTTACAGAACATCCTGTCAAAATGCACAGAAGAAGTGTTATTTCTAGCTCCTGCCCAAATTCCCAGTGTTTGCTATCAAAGCAGTCTTGAAATACATGTACCATAATGATTTTTGTCCCTGACTGGCCATTGTAAAGGTATTCTGAATCAAGAAGGGCCATCTTCATGAAGCCTCACTAGCCTAGTTGGTTACTTACATTGCATGGAGCTGTATGCACTATAGTAGCTAACTAGGCTTAGTAAGCAGGGTTCCCACAGTCATGGAACAGTCGTGGCCATGGAAAGTCAGGGAAAAGTCAGGAAAAAATTGCATGAGTGTGTGTTCAAGATTATTTTGAATTGTGGGTGTTGGTGAAACGAAAATGGTCCCCTGGTCAGAAACGGCCCATATGCTAATGATAATAGATGTACATGTCATGAGTAAGATAGTGGGTGGAACGGATGGCTGTGAGGGGAGGTGGTGGCCATCATGACGTGGCTGATTTTGGAAACCGTGCCAGAAAGGAAGTCCTGGAAAGCAGCAATTTAGTCACGAAAAAGTTATGGAATGCTGTTTTCAAATTTCTGTGGGAAACCTGAGTAAGGTTCAGTGAATATGGCTCCAAGTTCATGATCTCTGTAAACTCTATACATCAAGGAAATGATTGCTGTAAATGATGACATTAAGTGGATACTTCTAGTCATAATTGAACAATATATTTTATGAATTTCTCTCTTCTTCTTTTTCAGTGCTCTGCGAGATGCAGACTTGGCCATTTCTCTGGACAGTAAATGGCCAAAGGGTTACTACCGAAAAGGCCGTGCCTTGAGTGGTCTAAAAGTAAGTTACTCATTTGAGAATTGTGCAAAAATGGTAACAATAATTAGTTTGTATTTATGTAATACCTCATGTGATAGAGTATCATCTCTAAGCGCTTTACAATATCATTACCATGGTTATCAAATGCTTGTAAATCTTTGTGACACCTGTTCAATCCGAATAAATCAATTAAAGACAGCCCGTCCCTTTTTCAGATCACCACAAAACCATCAAAACATTGGCAAAACATATTGAGAAGTGTTAGCAAGCTGTACATTCATAATTTGAAACTGATACGTAGTGTAAAATCCAAATAATGCACGTAAACAACGTCTGATTAATAGTCTTTACCTCAGGCTCTTAGTAGTTTGCGTTGAAATATCTGCTTTATTGATTAATCTGCTTATTTAATTATAAAACGCATTATGAAAAAAATTGTTCTATAGAACGAATCATATCCAAAGTTTGGTAATTACTCATAAAATTAGGATTTCAAACACGCATAATAACCACATAGATACTGTAACAATTACTAATACTTTTTTCGTAGTACAAAAAAAGTCGGTTTGAAATTTAACGGCTGAAATTTTTTACATATACAGAAAGCTTCAACATGCTATATTCTCAGAAATGGTCTTGAATCACACTTCAATTCAATTTACGATCGTGATAGACGATTTCAAATTTTAAGCTTGCAAAAGGGACGGACAATCTTTAAGCATCCTGGCAGTTAGTAAGACACACTCCTTCCTTTCCTACCAGGCACAAACCCTTCTTGACTTGTCAGTGAATCCAAGTATGGCTACTTTTATTGCCTTAAGATGAAGAGACCCAACTTTCAATTTAGGCCAGTTTATCAGACATGTTTCTGGACAGTGTTACAAACGTTAGTATCTAACATTGTTTTTGTTCAATTTTTGTAACAATTTTTGTTCAGTCAATGAATCTGCATTACATAATTGTTGATTGGCCTCTCAAATTGCTGTGTCGATTTAGGCCAGTTCGCCAAACATGTTTCTAGACAGTGTTAACAAATGTTTGTTTTTCAAGCACAATTTTTTTTTGTTCAGTCAATGAATCAGCATTAGACAATTGTTGATTGGCCTCTCAATAAAGGGACATATACGGTATACGCCATATATTTCGCAGGGGTTTCATTTTCAAATGCAAAATTATGAATACGACATGCTCGAGCACATGTATTAAGTACTGGTACTTACGAACGTAAATTTAACCACACGCGAAATTGCTAGACTCGCGAAATATATGGCGTATACAGTACTTGCGATGTAGGCCACCTTGCTGGAGACATGTTTTGACATAGCTCCGCATTTGAGTCTATGCCTGCTGACTGACTATACTCAGACTGAACAATGTGAGAGTGCTGCTGTGTAAAATTCAGGGATGTCTGTTTGTAAAATAATGCAACACAAGAAGTGAACATGTTCTGGGCGGGAACCTTTGTTGTGACATCACACTATTGTATAAATCTGTTTTTGTCTGTGAATGGTTATCACCACTCGGTTGATATAACATAGTAATCTTCATTGTGTTTTTGTTGTAGCTTTATTCGGATGCAGAAGGAGCATTTGAGCAGGTGCTGAAACTGGATAAAACCTGTGCGGAAGCTATCCAAGAGCTGAGAACGGTCAGAGTCTACAGGCTCATGGTAAGTCCAGCAGGTCTGTCAGTGGAACTGCCATCATGCCTTCTTACAATACTGGGTGTCCAGTCAGCCAATTTATTTAGGTCAAGTAGCCAACAGCAAGCTTTTCTAAGCCTTCATGCCATTTACATTAGACAACCTGAAAGCTATGCAGAGATGCCAACCAGTACGATTTTATCGTATTTAGTACGATAAAACAAGTATAAAAAAATGATTTCCTGACTTTCTGTCATTGTCCTGTTTTTGTCTTTTAGGGTTTAAGATGTCTACCATTATTGTTGTTAATACTGTAATCAGTATGGGATGAAAAGAGTTAAGATAAGATGAAAAGGGCAAACATTTCATTTGTAATTCTTACCAGTAAAACATTTTTAAAACATTTTACTGGCACGGGCTAACAGGCCAGTGGTTGTGTTGAGTTTTCGTGAATATCTGAATTTTCTCTCAAAAATCTTATTTTTTAGGAGATTCAGTCTGATTTTTGGTGTCAAGAGGTTGGCATCTCTGGCTATGTCATTCAAAAGCTGGTTTAATAATTAGGGCTTTATTTAATTTGATATAGACATAATGGGGTCTCCTGTCCTTGTACATTGTTCGACCTGTTGGAAACATTCGCCATTTGATGTACTAGTAGTTGGCACATGAGCAGTTCAACTGGCCAGTTTTAAGTGTATCTTAGTCTTGTTTTCTGGACAGACATGCCTATGCAATGTCCTTCTCTGGTTCTTCTCTGATTTATTAGGTTAATTCTCCACACTGCATAATAAGGACAAGTTGTCCCATGATGCACCGCACAGCCATGTATACAGATTTATGCAGTCATGTCCTCTCCCGGTTCTCTGCACTAGATCTGAAGTAAATATGACAGCAAACAAAATCCATATGTGGCTGCGCAATGCATCATGGGAGGACTTTCCCCCTATATGTGGTATAAAGCATCAATATGAAACTTCTGCCAATGTCGTTCTCTGATTGTTGGGCTGCTGATTCACACCAAATTATTTGTAGAAATTTATTCCACTTCAATTGGAAATTGTAAATTTAAAACCCCGTTTGTCGCGCCCTGGTCTCTGCAGGAGATGGGCTTTGACGCGCAGCAGAGCGAGGCAGCCATCTTGCAGTTTGGCACGGTGCAGGCGGCCCTGGAGAACCTATTATCCCAGGGAGACCTGCCCGTCAACGGAGAGCTGGATGAGGTGTACGTCTCGGACGAAGAAGACTTTATTATGCAGACCATCCAGGAGAGCAAGCTCGAGTGAGTTGGTCGGGGCTCGTGACATGGAGATGAGAGGGATTGTTTATTCCCAATGAAAAACAAACAGACTATTATTATGGCACTCTTGATTCTTGTTTGATACAGTTTTTTTTAGGCTAATTACTGTAAATTTCGGCGTACAAGACGCAACCGTGTATAAGACGCACCCCGACTTTGAGCTCTCAATTTGAAAAAAAAAAAAAAAAATCAGGTCCTTATAAAGTTTCAACATTTGTATGGGACTATATACAGTCAACAACAAAATAGATGGCTTTGATAGCGTGACACAATTGATGTACCAGTAATACAATCTCAATCACATCACCAGCATACTTAACCGGAACTAAAAAAGCCCCAGGAGTAGTATTTGACCGCGAGACAACTCAAAGAAACCGCTGATCAAAAGGTTTAAACTTAAAAATCGTTTGATGGAGACCACCATTGATTCTGTGATCAGCTCTGGCCACAAGCTGGCACTAGTACACAAAGATCGTTCTTTGTGTGCTAGTGCCAGCTTGTGGCCAGAGTACACCGTGTATAAGACTCACCCGGACTTTGGCGTGATTTTCAAGGGAAAGAGCATGCGTCTTATACACCGGAAAATACAGTAGCCTTCTTGGGTCAACCACGAGGGGTCTGCATCTCTCCACTGGTTTTTCACCTTGCTCTCAACCGGGAAGTGAAGTGTGGTCTTCAGGGGATCTCCATTTAACATCCTATCTGAGGGACAGACATTAGAAGGATTCATTACTCCAATGCAATGAAAAGTGGACAGGAACAGGAGAAATAAATTTGCAAAAGTTTGGGTCAATTCGAGCAAGAACTAAAAAAAAGTCACCAGTATATTTCTTTACATTTGCAAAATTATTAAAAAAAAATGGATAAACCCATGTGGACCATGTGGCATATAGGTTTTTTCAACTATTGCATCTGTTGCCATGGTAGCATGGCCCTGCTGTACGGGTGTGCCTGACTCTTTGCTCATTATGTACAAAAGTTTCATCCATATTTGTCTTGCCCACCGGAGGTGAAGGCGAGACTAAGGGATCCAAATGGCGTCCGTCCGTCGTCCGGCCGTCGTCCGGCCGTCGTCCGTCGTCCGTCACAAATGTTAAAGTTTACCTGCAAGACTCTCTTATGATCCATAACTTGGCAACTGTTACAGCAATGGCAGCCACACTTGGTTGATAGAAGCACTAGGGGTATCTTCATGTTATGGTGTTGTCAGAGGTCATGTGATGATGTCAAAGGTCATTTGAGGTCATATATTAAAGAGTATGTGCAAGACTCTCTTTTTCTATGTTAAAGTTTACCTGCAAGACTCTCTTTTGACAAATAACTTCACATAGGTTGCTTGGATTACAACCTAACTTGGGTCATAGATGCACTGCGGGTACCTTCATGTTATGGTACCGTTGGGGGTCACAGGATAAGGTCAAAGGTCATTTGAGGTCATACGTTAAAGTTTACCTGCAAGACTCTCTTTTGACAAATAACTTCACATAGGTTGCTTGGATTACAACCTAACTTGGGTCATAGATGCACTGGGGGTACCTTCATGTTATGGTACAGTTGGAGGTCACAGGATAAGGTCAAAGGTCATACGTTAAAGTTTACCTGCAAGACTCTCTTTTGACAAATAACTTCACATGGGTTGCTTGGATTACAACCTAACTTGGGTCATAGATGCACTGGGGGTACCTTCATGTTATGGTGCTGTTGGAGGTCACAGGATAAGGTCAAAGGTCATTTGAGGTCATACATTAAAGTTTACTTGCAAGACTCTTGGTGAAGGCTTTTATTCCATCTCAAAGAAGGGGGAAGGTGGGGGAGGGGGAGTAGATAGAGGAAGTAGCATTTCGTGAAATAGCCCTTCTCATTTATGGAATGTTACATTCTATGGCAGATATTTCACAATCAGCCAGGGATACAATTCTTTTGCGTAGCAACGGAGATCGCGATATTTCTGGTTATTTTCGCAAGTGGGCGAGACACAATATTGCTAATGCCTTGTCATTTAAAAACAAAAACAAAACATCGTTCTGAGAATGGGATATAACCCCTTCATGTTGATATATTCATGAGAGAAATTGCATCCTTTGCATGTATTTGAGTTTAAGGGGATTAGTGGTGTTAAAATGATATTGATATTGCAATTTATTGTCCAATTGGAAATTTCATTTTGCACCTATAGGATGCAATACCTTATAGCCTGCCTGTGATATCACACACATGTTGCCAGTTAAAAAAGAGTAGTCAAACTTCAAATGTAGCTTTTTTTACTTGTCTCATTTTGCCCAAATATGAATGGATATAATATTTACTCCTGAAAGCAACTTCGTGCTGTAGGATGTAACAACATTTTGGTTCAATTTAGTGAATTTGGTCAGATTCATAACAGTTGCACGCATAGAATGAGATACATGTACAGTTGGGCCTGAGATCAACATCACAGCTGATTGCAATCTATTGCAGTCAGATTGAAGTCAATGTATGGAGCGGATTGCATTTGATTGCAATCACTGTGCATTTGATCTCAGGCTCCACTGTACATGTATATGAATGATAGAGTACTGAAGTGGTGTCGTCATATGAGCATGTTCTGCTCTATCTGTATTGTTTAGAGCCAGTTGACTTGACAATAATTCTCAAATTAGCTTCTAAATATAGATATGCATTTGTAGTCTTACTTTACGAGATGTTTTATAATTGCAAGTAACATTTCAAATATTGCATCCATTCAGCATTTGCAAACTTTCAACTTGTGAAGATATTATACCTTGTATGTTGCATCTCGGTATGTAGACCTGTAGACATCTCAATATTTTTATGTGACAATATTCTCACAATGCAGAAATTCAGAACTTATAGATGAAAAGCTCTTCTAATCCTGTTGTGCACACACAGATTCTAACAAAGAAGAACTGTTTGTACAACTTGTAGAGGCCTGTTATGATGTGCTGATTGATAATGTGTCTTTCTTTCCACCTTAATTTGATCTCTTACAGCTCTAGAAATCCAGAAAATTTGAGATCATTGTGGATAGGTAACCTGCAGCCTACAGTTACAGAGAAGGAATTAAAGGACCTCTTTAAACCGTGAGTACGAATAGGATGAAAATCTCTTTCATGGTATCTCAAAAAAGAAAAATAATGAGCTTGTACAATCTGCAGTCTGTTATGGAATAAGGGAACTAAATAAAAATGGCTTTGTGTCATTGTCAACGTTTTGTCATGTCAGAGAAATATAAGTATTATGTACTGTGTACGCCATATATTTCGCGGGGTTTTTACTTTCGCGAATTTCGCGAATCTGGACTATTCACAAATTTAACAACACGCAAAATTATGAATACGATGTGCTCTAGCACATGTACTACTAGTACTAGTACTCCATGATCGCGAATTTAACCACTCGCTAAGTTGTCGTTATGTCCTGATTCGCGAAAAATTAGACTTGGAAAATATATGGCGCATACAGTTCACTGACACATATCAGTCACTTTAACATGTAATCTGATACAGCTCTCATCTGCATTTAATGGATAGTATTGACAATTGTAGAACATCTTATCGAGGTAGAGTCATTCTACAGTTACCATCTTGTTTTAGGTTTTTTTTAAAATTATTTTCATGAATTATAGAGGATTATTAACATAATTGTGCAATCAACAAGAATGGGGCATGTAATAATTCATTAGCTATGTCGTTGTTCAGCTGTGAACATCATGAAGAATGTTTCATTCATGCATAGCATACAAAGACTATACACATTACAGAAAACGGCTCATACGGTCAAATCATTTGATGTATATGGGACACATTATCATAATTTTATGATTGTGATTTATTCAACAGAACTTGTTTTCAGGGCCTGCCTGGAAAAATGCATGTTTGAATTCATCTCTTATTAACAGGATTTTTTTGCAGATATTTTCTATTGCATTACAATGCTTGTTCATGAGTATTTCTGTTTGCTTACCATATTACACTAACAAATAAACAACTTTGTTACGACCTTGTATTCCAATGAAATATTTTGAAAAAGCTTTCAACCGTGTTTTATTACTTGTTGACCCAACAGATATGGTGAAGTTGTCAGCATGAGGCAAATGGCAGAAAAGTACTGTGCCTTTGTGAATTACAAAGAGCCTCGGATGGCCAGCAGGGCAATGGATAAACTACAGGTAAAGAAAAGGGTTCCTCGACCACATTGTATTTTTGTTTTACTGAGCCTGCTTTTATTTTCCACTCGGATGCTAAGCAGCACGACTCCAGTGTAATCAATAGATGACAGGCTCTGGAATAAACCTCAAATTCCTTTAAAGGGCATATACTGTACTGGGAAGACAAAAAAGCTTTCAAAAGGTGCTCGTGATCAATCTTCTTGCTAATGGGCTTAAATTCATGTATTGTCCATTCTAGAAACTTGCTGAAAGTTATTTTCCCTCAAATGATCCACAATTGGAGTAATTAATGATTAAAGATTAAATAACAAAATGTTCGGGCCGAACACTTGAGGATGTGTGATTTGATCACTAATTACTCCAAATGTGGATCATTTGAGGGAAAATAACTTTCAGCAAGTTTCTAAAATGGACAATACATGAATTTAAGACCAATGGCAAGAAGATTGCTCACGATCACCGTTTGAAGGCTTTTTTGCATTCCAAGTACAGTATATGCTCTTTAAGGGCACAATTAAGCTGTAACTGCTTGGTTACTGCAGTTCTATGGAAAATGTTGAAATCCTAACCGGAACAGGGTTCACGAAGCACAAAAATCTAATTGTGAGCAACGGGTTATCTTGGCATCCCTCTCCTTGCCCTCAGTTTCATTACCTGCTTCTTTGTCCCGATTAGTGTGTCTTGATTTGTAATCATCATTCTTTGTCATCAACTTTGTTTGGGATAAAACAAACCTTCTGTCGTAGCATAGCAGAGTTGGAATCTTTAAAGGAGTTCATTCCAATTTGTATTTGCCTTTGATGAGCAGATATGTCTGAATTATTAGCTCAATATATGTGGGTAGATGGAAAATAGGGTTGTGTAGTGTTGACTTTGGGATCAATTATGGAACCTAGTTGCTCAATTCTAAGTCAATGCAGGGGAATTTAAAGACTATGATGTTATAATTCAGAGTTAATTTATTCATTGCTGCCTTCGTACAAAACAAGCATGGATGGTAGTATTCATTTTGTTGAGAGAAATTGGTCTCTATTCACAACAGTGGTTGAACTTAATATGTGTGCTAAACCTGGATAAACTTAAAGGGCATACACTGTATTGGGAAGGCCAACAAGCCTTCAAAATGTAATTGTTAGCAATCTTCTTGCCAATGGTCTTAAATTCATGTTGTGTCTATTTTAGAATCTTGCTGAAAATTATTTGCCCTCAAATGATCTACATTTAGAGTAATGAATGATTAAATCACAAATCTTTAAAATGTTTGGCCCGAACATTTTGAGGATTTAATCATTAATCATTGATTACTCCATATGTGGATCATTTGAGGGCAAATAACTTTCAGCAAGCTTCTAAAATGGTCAATACATGAATTTAAGACCATTGGCAAGAAGATTGCTAACAATTACATTTTGAAGGCTTTTTTTGCCTTCCCAGTACAGTACATGCTCTTTAATGGGACGCCAGATACAACTACATGAAACATATTATTATTGATTCACTATCATTGATTTTGTCCTGGAATCACTTTGGTATATTGAGTTTTTCCACATAATGATTGCAGAGAATAATAGAAATCACCCACTGTTGTGATTCTGTGATGAAACTGAATGATATTGTGACAGCATTAGATGATTTATTTTGCCCTCTATAAAGTTAGTCCCCGTTAAGTAGGTGGTCTAAGTTCGACCACTGTTGCGAGTATGGGCGATTGTCTGGGCATTTCTTCAGTGAGAGTGATTGTGTTTGTCTTTTTCTCCTGCAGGGACGTGCGCTCCACGGGAAGCACCTCTTGATTAAGTTTCCGGACAACCCCATCGACCCAAGCGTGGGCCATCCGAATCGGCAAGAGGAGTACGTGGACCCCCGATTCAAGACCATGATCCTGAGAAAGAACACCGGGTCATCTGGGGGCCAGTCCAAGAATAAACAACAGCACCAGCCTCCCGTTCAAAGCCGTGACCCAGCGTAAGTAGGCCCCCCTCTGTCTTGGCTCATTAGGTGCCCCTCTCATTAGGTGCCCATATTTGCATCAAGGGTCAAAGAAGCAATACAGAATATATCACTTGCCTAATTCTCAATATCACAAATAACTATAAGATTTTGCCCCTCTCATTAGGTGCCCATATTTGCATCAAGGGTCAAAGAAGCAATACAGAATATGTCACTTGCCCAATTCTCAATATCACAAATAACTATAAGATTTTTTTTTTTTTTTTAGCGTGTAAAGTGGTGAACTAGGCACTTTTAGTGCAAACGATCTCACTGCCATAGGGGCCATTCCATATAAGTGTCTTGCGAGTCATGCATGCTGTGTCTTACGAGTCACATGTCAGGGTATAGCTGATTGATTTAGTTGATCGAGTAATGGATTCAGCTCCAATATTTTCTCAGTTTTGATCTGGACCCTCGTTTGCGAATTGTGTGACATGAAACATGTGTGACTCGTGTGACATTTCCGTGGAATGATCCACAGACACTTTCCTGGTACCCACTGCCCCACAGAAATATACCCTACATTTGCTACTGTACTGTAAGATGGAGAATTCATACAAGTTGTTTTAGAAGATGATTGTAGTAGAACTTTCTTGTCTTAAAGAGGGATTTCTTGCACCAACGCAAAGCAATATGTGTCGGACTACAAGACCAAAAGTAAACGGATCAACAAATCTGTGATAGTGCCATGTACGGTGATATTTTATAGTCATTTGCGATATTGAGAATCACTGGGATACAAATCACTCAGGCCCCACTGCATATTATTTTGAATAGTTTCAAATATTTGTTGATACTGGTATGGTAACTATAAGTGATTTTTCAGGCCCTTAATTATTTTACTGACATCATTACCAACCAGGCTTGAGAGCAAAACATATGTATATAATGACAAACTTTCATTTGCTGTATCTTTTGTTGATTGAAGATGCGCCAGTGGGCAGTGGTGTCTACTCCTGCTCAAACATTTTTTTGGCAGAATTAACCATTTGATCACCATATTCAAATCTTATTCAAACATCAATCTGCATAGCAATAAGGTACAGCCTAACCAGTCTGAAGTGTTTACAAAGAAAAGCTGTCTGTAACAACTGCTCAACTTAGATACCTTTGTTGTATATTGCATGTAACTGCCACTGTTATTCAAAATGCATTGTCCAGAAAGATGTCATTTTTCAGTTTCCCTTTGTGTGGTCTCTAAAGACAGGTTTGACTACTTGTCTCCTTTGCGCAAAAATTATATGTTCACGGAGCTGCAGTTTAATAATTGTTGCTATGTCTGGTAAGCTTTGAGGTTGCCATTAGTAATGTTTGTGAATCATATTTCTTTATGCATGAACTTAAAAAATACTAGGAAGTATTCTAGTGGGTATGACCAGGCTCTGCTCTCCTGTTCAAAGGAAATTCCTCATTTTATGATGATGCTGCATGTACTTAGAGCATAAATTCCCATTAGATAATCATGCCATGCAAACATTTGGGCAATGTATGGTACTACACAATTTATTGGTCAATTCTGTAATGTATCATCAATATTGGTCACTGCATATGCCCAGAGTTTTACTTTGGTTGTGCACATTTATTTTGGGGGATTACTTTGATAATGGTATTAGTCACTAAGTAAATATCACTTAATACATTTTGAGACCGTACCCTTTTCATGTGTATCCCTTTTGCAAGCTTAAAATGCAGAGTAGTGTAAATACCACATCATAGAGAAATACATTCCATCTTTATGTAGTACGATATGTTTAATTGAGACAAAATGAAGATGTCAATGTTCACTCCAAATTTTATTTGCCTTTCAAAAGAAAGCGGAGCTGGAGAGGAAAACAGCAAAGTGGTACGTGTTTTTTTCTCACAAATTCTATGTCATTGTTCCGTCTCATTCTATTTCACAGCTTATATGTTGCTTTTGTGGGTCATGCAAAGTCTCAACTGAATTTAAAACTGTCTGCAAGAGGGATACACTAACAATAATCATGCTGCTTTGAAGATCTGGAATAGACGCATCGTAACATACATTGTCAGATATGCTTGGTGCACATACAAAAGCGCTTGAGGAGTCTTTAAAAAAGAAAAAGCGAAAGATTACAATTCAAACTGCATTTCATTGTTCATGTTTGTTTCATCCCGCATCGCGCGTGCGCCAGGTCAAAGATGACGGGCCCAGTCAACGGCGACGAGTGTTATTTCTGGCGGACCACGGGCTGCTGGTACAGTGATCGCTGCCATTTCAAGCACCTCCCCGCGTCTAAAGGCGCCGATAAAAAGTGATCACATGCAGAAAGCAGCAAAGACGAGGATTAGGCCAAGTCATTTGCTTTTTTAGTTGTTGATTAAGATTGATGCAGACATCAGCTAAAAGTCGTTGCATTCTACCCATTGTTAAAGGAAGAATTAATGAATGCGATTCATGTGTCATCAGCCTGTTCTATTTAAAAAGAGAAATAATCCATGGTTGTTGCATATGATTTACATTAATTTTTGCATCATTGCACTGCATTCTGCATATGTTTAGAAATAGAAAAAAAACATAGCTTCAACAGGAATATGTAATGGTCTTAGCAAATATCATTTACCACATCCATATAAAGTCAACGAGAGAAATTGATGCAGACATCATTTAAAAATCTTTGATCCTGCCCATTGTAAGATGAGGAATTGATATTGTGAATCATTTTTCATCAGCCCATACATGTCATACAAAAGTATGGTGTGATAGCAATGATGGAGAATTAATGTCTTAATATTGTTGATGTTTTCAATGTATCCTTTCTTTAGCAATGGTAAATTTTAAACATATGCAAAAAAAAAAAATTGGCTCTTTTTTATGCGTGAGCATGTGTATGTATTTGTTGGTTTACCAATGATGATTACATTAATTTTCCTCATTCCTCATTGGCTGTCAAGTATCCCTGGAATTTTCCAATACAGAATTAACAAAAATCACACTGAATGTGCAAATAGAGATGTACGTTTTGATATGCACGGGAATAATACTACATTGAGGAAAGTCTACGAATCAGAATATGGGATAATTTTGAAGGAAATGACTTGGTCAGTTTGTTTAAAACGTTTAAAGAATCTTCAAACTATGGTCTTGTTATGAAAGAGAGAGAGAGAGGAATCTGGTCTTCCCTGATCTATTGAAATGGATTCGCAAATTAAGTGATAGAAAATCAAGTCTATTGCTAAGTTGTTACGCTAAGGTAGGCCATGACATGTGCTATTGGCACTTTCATGTAATGTGTGATATTTTAAATGTGGATGTCGAACTAGATGGGGGAATGAAAGATTTTTTTTTTTTTTTTTTTTGGGGGGGGGGAGGGGAGGGGGCACATGTGAGATTATAGTTCTGTGAAGATTATCATAATCAGATAGGATAACATCTAAATCCCTTGCATGACTTCTAAAGCTTTTTACCCACTATGTGCCATGATTAAGTGATTTTGGTGATACCTTTGGAGTTTGACAGTGTGACACACAAACATTTAAAGGCAACTTTGGAGAATAAGTTGTGAAAAATTGCAGAGATAATGATACTTTTTTTAGGTCGGGTACAGCCTAACAACCTGTTCTTGAACCAAATAGAGTTACATTTGGAATCAACTCCCTTTCAGTTGTGTATGTAGTGTGATAGAGATACAATCTTTTCCCCTAGCAGAAAAAAAAACTTTTTTCACAATTTAAGAGCAGTCTATGTAAATATGACCAAATATTCAAGCCTATAAGTATAATCTTTGTACTATCGGTAAGAGACTGCCATTCTTATATGCATAATCATGACCTCCTCCCTATATCATATACATGTATTTGTGACAGTACAAGGTAGCTTCATTTTTACGAATTTCACGATTGTTTCCCCTACCTTGAAACTCACAATACACAGATAACGCACTTAATAACTGCATGTACATCCAATCGCATGCATTTAGGAATTCACCAACAAAATTAATCCAGTCACGATAACGTCTTTTAAATTCTTGATTCGGGGAAACTATCTGTACATGAAAAATATGGCGTGTACAGCATGCGTCTCATCATCATGAATTCATGATAAAGTTGCTAGACATAAATTCATGTTTTTTGTTGCAATGAACCATTTTCTCCAGTTTTTGCCTCCATATGATACATGGGACACAGGGTTATAATAGTTTTCACACCCGGATTGCTGTACATGAGTGTAATATGTGCACACCCCTCACCTAACCCTGAAAAATAACAGAAATCTCTGTGTTTTGACCAAGGAGACATTTTTTATGACAGTGTACACTGTACTATAGTACATAATACACTGTACTATAGTACATAAGTCTTCATGTCATCACCCCGTTTTCTGCATCTTTGGAGAAAAACTTCCTAGTTGGCCCTATTTCCACAAATCAGCAGCTTTATCCATATTTTTGTTGTTGACAAGTCATATTTATTGATTATAAAACAACCTTTACGAGGTTAATGGTGAGGGGTAGTAGAAGTGAGCTCAAAATCTGGCTCAAAATCTGTACGAGGCAATGGTAGTCTCATGCCAATTACAACACAGTCTTTAACCTATGGGACTGAGGGCGGTAATCGGAAGAGGAACATAACATGGATGATGTTGAATGATTGCTGATGAGAAGAAACGTGTACTAAAGGCTGTCACAATTTTATATGTATATTTCAAACTTGCCCTTCTCTGTTCATTTTGTAGTAGATTATTGAAATGATACGCAAAAAAGTGGGCCAAACAGCCCTTTTAATTCCCATGTTGCATAATATTTTTGCTATGTGTGTTTTGATTTGTTATGTGAAGTTATATTTTACTGTCCTGTGAGAAGTAAGATAGAAAGCTAGTGCTACGTAAATGTTTGAATTGATGATGATACCGGATATGTGCCTGCATGTAATTGCTCTTTTGCCTTATTTCTGCTACTCCAGCGATTCCATGAGTCGAGATCTTTCACAGCGGGATGAAAGGAGAGGATTTTGTTATGATGCTGTTTCTATGAAGCATTCTGTATTTTACTCGTAGCTCCAGCAATGGTAATTGGCAGATTGTGTTTTGCAACCTGGGATCAAAAGGTTGATTCGGATGATAACGAAGATTGAACTTTGCCCGAATTGATTGCGCAATGCACCCACAGTTTGAATGTTCAAATACATGTATTCCCCATACTGGTACATGTTATAAGTTTTGCATATTGTATCCTTCGTATAGAACATTCCCACCTGCAGCCATATTGGAGGACAAAACAATAAAAAGCTGTGCATCAGACCATGAAAACAATGACTTTTCATGGTCTGATGCACGGTTTTCTATTGTTTGTCCTCCAACATGGCTGCTGGTGGGAACGCTGTATAGACAGGTTGTTGATGGTTTATTTAAAGTGAAATATCGGTCAATATCAGGTAATGAAGGGATAAATTTACACCAACTTACATGACCATGCTTAAACACCAAGCAATCAGAGTTATCTGGATTATATTATGAGCAGCAGTGCAATTCATGTGTCTTGTGATTTCTTGTGTATTTTTTCCTACATAATCTACATGGTTGGTGAGGTCCACAAGTATTTAATGAGAAATATTGCATGCATGTGCTTGTAAACTGATTTCATTTACCTGAGGCTGTGGAAAGGCCATTTTTAATCTTCTTTAAATCGGTGGGTTTTCACCATGTCTAAATATGACAAATTCATGCAACTTTTTCACAGAATTGTAAACTTCTTTTTGAATCCTTAATTTCCTTCATGCATTGTAGCAGGCTTAGACAAGCTTTGAAGTTGACAAGGGCATACTGTGTGAAAGTATGTAATGCATACATGTCCATGCAAAATGTGAATTACAGGAATGATCTCGAGGAATAGATGAAGCTAAGCTGGCATAAAGAGATGCCCAGTAGGTCGTTTCAAAAACATGCATGTGATACAAATACAAGTTATATCAATTTGTAATCCAAAGATGTGACCACATTTCCATTGATTAATAGTTGATGTGGTTATCAATTTTAGTGTTCTGAAAAAGGTAATAACAAAATAGCATCCAAACATATAGTGTTGGTGGCCCATTTCCAATGCACTTTCTGGTAATTATCTTCTCTCAAAGATTAGTTCAAAATGTGTTAGGGGTTTGGAGAGTGCAGTCACTGTATGTTACAATTTGATTTTGTCCACCGTGAGTCCACCATGAGGTGAATTTGTTCTGCATTGAAGGCTTCACCACCATATTGTATGTACATGTAACATCTCTTCGACTTACGCATGTTCTTCGCACATGCATGCAATGCATGTGAAATGGGTGAAAGGAAATTACTTCAACAATTAAGCGGCAATAATTAAATGTTATCTTCTGCTCTGTTTGTGCAAATTTTCTCTCTTGTTATTTTTTTTAAAGAGTATAGATGTATTGCCTGTGGCGTTTTCCTTCCCTTTTTTGACATCAAAATGTGATCACGATCATCCATCATTGGAAACAAACGTTTGTGTGACTTTGAGCAATAATGCAGTCTATGATTCCATGTGTAACGATTCTTAGCGTAGAATTTATGCGTGACAGTAGGCAAGAGATCGTTAAAGTTGTAACTTTTTCCATCACTTTGATATCACCATCACCATCTACAATAACTTTATTACTCCATGCCTTCCATTAGTTTTCCTTTTAACCTTTAGAGTAGGATCCGTGTAATGTACGATCACATTTTTAATCAAAATTTATTAGTAGTCGTAGTCTGATTTAGCGC
>OZ022584.1:10634097-10674097 GCA_963669155.1 Arbacia lixula
GGTCCACACTATTCCCGCCACTAGGTGTCAGCAGATCAAACATAATCCTCTTACCATGCTTACTGCGTGGTGAAAATGTCAACCAAAAATGCCTAAATTTTTGTTGACAATAAACCCAAGTTGATAACGCACTGCTCGATGATATCCAGTTGTGTAATGACTTTCCAGGGAGCATCCAAACACAGATGTCACTTTTTATATAATTATAGCGAGATGTTCGTTTCGACATTTGTAGGCCATAATGTCCAGATCGACGAACACGATTGAAGTGCAATACTGAAATGAAGCGTGAATTCACAATACCTCATGATATAAATCAAATATTATAACATGTTTGATATAAAATTGAAGAATATGTCATATGCCAACTAGCACTCTTCTTAGATCTACATAATATAAGGCCCCTCCTCGTTGTGTTAGGCTAAATGCTTAAAATGCAGTTATCCAATGAGTTTGGACTTAGACATGAATAATTATGAGTATAGTATATAATTTGACACTGAAATAGGAATGGTTGCTTGCTTGATGATATCGTATGTTCACGTCATCATAATTGATGATACTGACCACGTCAATGCATTAAGCCAATTTCGTCAGCTGGTGCTGCTTAGAAGTCTTTGTTATACATTAAGGAATATATAACTAAATTTATATACATATATACAATATAATGTTCAGAAGGAACCCTACTTTAAAGGCACAAACTCGTTGAAATCGAAATTATATTTTTTAATATATTTTACATGCTTACAGTCAACTGGGGATGTTATACAAATTTGTTGAGACAGCATCACGTTGAATACACCAGTTCGTAGTTAGCTCTGGAGCAAGTTTGGTCACTATGACCTTTCCCTTTTTCATTAGGATAAGCAGTTGATTAATATATCATTTCAAAAGGAGATGTTACGTAATGTGCTTACCCGACATAGCAATTTGCGATATTCAACATCTAATAAAGGAACCATCTCAAAACAGGTGACAAGAATAGTAGGCTACGGTCTGTGAACAATTGGGAAAGCTTCTATTACATTGTTTATTGTAAACTAATTGTTGTCGTTTGGCCTGTTGTCAAATACCCCATGATTGAACACCTTGGTGTTCTTTTATAAATTGGATAACAAGCATATTCTAAAATAACTTATTAATGATGATGCTTATCTCAGTGATTTAAAAACCAACAAGCTGGTTTGGTCACTATGACCTTCATCTGCTCATGCGCAAATTGTAATTACGAACTGGCTTATTGAAGACTTATACAGGTGTAGATTGTATTTTCGTTGACATATTTAATACTTTAATAATGCGAAAGACATGTCGTTACATAATGTGGGCACGAGTTTTATCCCGAGCTAAATAATCAAATGTGAATCTGGGAGGAGACTATCAATTGATCAAGCTCCAATTGTGAGATGCTCGAAAGAGGTTCTTGACATCAATACGATTAAGCAAATTGTAATTTCATTGAGTGTCTTCGTGGCCCAGCACTCATTTGATTCGTCACTTTAATGTGATTTAGATTCTTTTTTTTTACCACTCGGAATTTCTCCTCTGTCACGCCCTATTCGTTCTTCTCATCCTTATCATCCCCCAAGTTCCTCTTCATCTTGTCCTCTTTTTATTTATTTCTTACTTCTCTTTTGTTTATGTTCTCGTTCTCGTTTTTCATGTCATTTCCCTTGCACCTCTTCTTTCGTTTTTTCTCCATATTCCTATTTTATTATCTTAAAAAACTTGTCATTCGTCAGATTATTTTGTTGTTTTTTGTACAAGATTTCTATTTGATGCTACTCTCGTTCTTAATGTTTCTTCCTTCTTCCTCGCGTTCTTTGAAAATAAAAATGTTTCCTTTATCTTTTTCTCCACCACAACCATCACCGCTTCCACCTCCAACTTCTCCTCTTCCTTCTCTTTCTCATCCTCTTTCCTTTTCTTCCCATACCCCCCTCTCTCTCTCTCTCTCTCTCTCTCTCTCTCTCTCTCTCTCTCTCTCTCTCTCTCTCTCTCATGACATTCGTTAATTAGGCATATGATGTATGATATATTGATATGTGATATAGCATCGCCGTTTGTTGGGAGAACACAGCAACAGGTGAACAATAATGTGCATTAACTTTTAGAAATGCCAATAAATAATATTGTTGAACTTTTTAGTTCCAAGACGGATCGGTATAAGCATGAATTGAGGAAAGATTGGAGGAGGGGGGGGGGGGTAACAACCTGCAATATGTCTTGTTATGTCTTACACATTGAATGTGTTAAAAATGTTGATCTGTTTTGTATTGATCTGATATTGTCGTTGTTATGTATTGAAAAGTATTTTTTTTTATCCGCCAGGGCCCTCAGTGACAGCAGTTTTATTACCAAAGAGGCCACCCTGTTTAAATAAAACTGTACATAAATAAATGAATAAATACATAATCATGACCCTGATCACATGATTCCGGAGCGCATCGCCAACAAGAATATGTGCACCATCTCCACTCTTGGTGGAGAATTCGCACGATAACGGGCGTTGGGTTACATAATCGTCCACCCAGCTCCTACCAGGTATCCATTTACTCCTAAGCGCACATCAGCAATATGGATTATTTTCCGTGCCGAAGGACATATACAGACACATAGAGTGGTTTGGCTTGAGTTTGAATCCACCAGATACACAATGGTATAGCGCACAACCACTCATATTACACCTGCAGCAAGTCAGTAAGCACGCCAAAAGCTATGACCCACACGTACCCTTTAAAGGGATAGCCCACATACGCTGAAATCAAGTTGGTTTTGATAAAAGCAAAATCATTAAAGAAACCAGATAAGTGAAGGTTTGATGAAAATCCGTCAAAAGATAAGAGAGTTATGATATTTAAAATGTTTGATTTGTGACGTCACTTGCGAGATGCTCTCCCATATGTTGTGTACAATTTTTTTGAAAATGTCCAACATCTCAAAAGGATATGCATCGTTTTACTTGTGAATTTGTTACACCATTAAAAACACGTCTTAAATAAAAAAAACCTTTTGAAAAAATAATCCTTTCTCGAACACAGAAAATTTATGTAAACATACAGCACACAACATATGGGAGAGCACCTCGCACTTGATGTCACAAAATTGAAATTTCAAAAGATCATAACTTTCTTATCCTTTGACGGATTTTCGTCAAATCTTCACTGATATGTTTCTGTTTTTATTGAAACCAACTTCACTCTAGGATGGACCATCCTTTTAAAGAGTACGTGTGGATCATAGCTTTTAATCAATGTCTAACGACTGGCTTCCAATCCAAACCGTATATGACTGTGCACGGTATTTTTTCTTGAGGATAAGCATGGCTGACTGGAAGTGGTGTAAATGATTGGAAGCTCACTTTGAAAATAACGAAATAATCCATGTTAGGCGTAACACACACAGATGCACAGAGTCTTTCAATTAAAAAATTCACTTAACTCTTACAAGCAATATTACGCTTCATTGGTTAAGAGCTATCCTAAAAGCTATCTCGAATTTTAAATTGTTTATGTCAAGGTCTGTACCCACTCTCGCGATATATATTCATTATTGATTGTTATGTTTCATGTTTAACCATCTACTTAATGAATCATGGAAATGGCGATGAAATACCACATCCCACTGGGCCCAAGATTCAGTGGACTTCGTTCGTTAGGGTTTCGAGGCACCGTTACCAATTAAAAATTACACAGGGCTTTCCCAGGGTTCCTTTGAAAAATAGGCCTCGTGACTGAAAGGACTAACCTGACTAAATAAAACGTAAGATCAAAACTGAATGAAACATCCGTGATAAAATGCAATGAAGGTGCCTTTTGGCAATTACTTTCATTTTGTTAAAGGGTAAGCTATAGTTTATGTGCAGATGGATTATATTAATGTTAACCAGATACTCGTTCAGAGAGAGTGAGAGAAGGAGAGGGAGAAGTGAGAGGGAGACAGAGAGAGGGGGGGGGGGGGAGAGAGAGAGAGAAAGGGAGGGAGAGACAGACAGACATGTAGAGGAGGAGGAGAATGGAGGAGGTGAAAAGGGGGGGGGGGGAGAGGGGGACGCATCCAGGCGTCATACCAAACTTCTTCACGACTGACGAGAGTTATATGTATGCATAGCGAAACAGTGGTAGACATCGGCTTCCGTTTATTTTCACACGAGCCGCAAAACTGTATCCAAACGGGGGTGATACAGGGTGTTGATAATTGGAGAGGCTTTCAGCGTGTGGACACTTCTTTGCTGGCACAGACGACGAGCTGGAGTGCACTCATACCCCGGAAGTGTTACTTCAGGGTGATGCATTATCCCTCTTCAGAGTAAACGCCCCTCCTATTTACCGTTCTTTAAGAACCCTCCCCTCTCGTTCTCTCGTCAGCGCGGGCGAGCTGACATATATAATGCCGGATATTAATATCGCCTCCGGGGAAGGGAAAATGGGCCTGTAGTTGGTGAGTGCCTCGATCAAATGGCTTCTGACTTCAATACCCGAAGCGTTTCGATATGTGTTTTTTTTATTCTTTTGATCTTGCTCTTCCCTTTCTTTGCTTCTTTCGTAATTTCTGTGTTGGTATTTTGTGTCTAGGCTTAGAATTCTATCCCCTCCTCTCTCCTCCTCCCTTCTCTCCCCCCTCACCTCCCCCCCCCCCCCTCACCTCCCCCTCGCTCCCCCTCCCCCTCTCTCTATTCTTTTTTTTTCTCTCTCTGTCTCTCTGTCTGTCTGTCTGTCTCTCTCTCCATCCCACTATCTCTCCCCCCCTCTCTCTCTCTCTCTCTCTTTCTCTCTCTCTCTCTCCATCCCACTATCTCTCTCTCTCTCTCCCCCTCTCTCTCTTTCTCTCTCTTTCTCCTTCTCTCTCTCCCCCTCTCTCTCTCCCTGTTTCCGTTTTCACACACACGCACATTACACACATGCACACATGCACAAACACAAACACACACACACACACACACACACACACACACACACACACACACACACACACACACACACACACACACTTTCTTACCCCTTTCTCGTGCATGGCATATCTCAACGCATGATCTTCTTCTCGCTGGCATCGTTTTCTGCCTTCCTTGTGTGAAGAAGGACACAGTTGTTGAATGTATTTCGTATAAAAAGAATGAACCATACATAAATGTGAATGAACATGGAATGGAGTACACATTCGCTGATTAATTAACCAATACCTCAGTTCCCTCATCTCTTGTTACCCTCTTCTGTCTCCCCCGGCTCCTGTTGCTCCGTCTCTCTGCGCCTTTTTATCCATCTTCCCCCTCCCCCTATCTAACTTTCTGCCCCCCCCCCCCGGTCTACCCCGCTTTATATGTCAATTAACCTTTCTATCTACCCCTCTTTTGCTCTCACTCTGTCTCTGTCTGTCTGTCTGTCTGTCTGTCTGTCTGTCTGTCTCCCTCCCTCCCCCCCTCTCTCTCTCTCTCTCTCTCTCCTCCTCCTCTCTCCCGCCCTCTATTTTCTTTTCATCTCTCGTTCTCTCTCTCTCTCTGTTCCCCTCTCTCTACTTTCCAACCCAATCTTTCTCGCTTATCATGCCATTCCCCTCTCGACCCGCCCCCCCATCTCCACTCCTACTCTAGTGACTTCCCCGCGCATAAATGGGGACAAAAGTTGTTGTGGAGCATAGCCTGCAACCCCCTTCGCATCAACATCATTGAATCATCACTCGAAGCACGTCCGCCCTACCATGACTCCGCGATCGTCCCCCTTCGTGTGCCTTGCGTTCAGTGATACGATATGTCTTCGAGATAAGATGATATATCTTGAAGAAGATTAATGTTGTCACTCCAGAGGTATGAATAATGTCCCAGATTCTGTCTTCCAGAGACGATGATCCAATCACGAATATGGGCAGAAGCGCATAATGCTTGTTCCTAATCTATTTAAAGACCCGCGAATGTATTGTGGATATTATGTCTGACAAGTACGCCTTTTCCGTATTGTCTAGGAAATGGTGACCTAAACTATGAGAACGTCAAGAGACGGCAATATGTAAATCAACCGTCTGTGGTTGTCCAGTGATGATATTTGAACTTTTCATATTTTAAAGTGATCTTATTTCCAACGTAACTTCCGATATTTGAAGAGATTAGGTCATGTAAGTCAATATCTTTCAATGAGAACCGTAATGACGAATCATACAGTTTCACATATTTTTTGCATGACAACTTGTTCAATGAAAGAAATTTAATTTATTGGTAAAAAAGGATGGCAAAATATAGGTAATAGTTTAACATGCCGACCGAAGGTATGAGGCAACAGAACGCTCTTTGAGTATATTTAAATACATTTTACCAATCAGTTACTCTCACACACTGTAAAGACATCAAATAGAAATCAAAATAGAATAACATTAAAATAGAAATTAAGAAAAGAAATTAAATTAGAAATTAAAACTCAAAAATATAAATTAAACGCAATATATGATGAATAAAATAGCTGGGCGAAAAAGATCTTATATGAGTAACGCGAGAAATAACCAGTGCCTCATTATCCATGTCATCCAAGGAATGAAATGTCAGCTCGGAAGGTAAAAACAGAATATTCATATGCTTTCTGAAACTAGTAAATCGGGCCGTCTTGTACTAAAGTAAATTTATGATTAAACGCAATATTTATCGCACATTGCACATAAAGCGTTGTGATTAAACACAAAGTAACGTTCGATTTTTAAGGAGTTGCGTTTAATTTTGGGATTTTTTTTGTGCAAGACAGCCCTGTAACCATGTTTGTTGTAGTTTCAGCTCAAATCCGGAGAAACGAAAGGAAAGGTTAATACAACAGACGCATTCCTCAAAAAAAAAAAAACTTAGAAAGTAGAATGATAAATAAGCTAATTTATAAAGGTCCATTTCAGTTTGAAACTGGAGACACGGAACAAAACAGATAAGTGCAAACATGGATCTATACTATGGATGTATTAAAGACGGACAACTTCGTTCTGCGCAATCAGATCAGCCGCCTCATAACACATTAGAAAATGTAGGTGTTCTGAGCAATTCACTGCATTTTCTGCTCTCCTGTCAATGGATCATTTTCGTTATGAAAATGTTATGCACTTCGTTCAAACTACATTATACGAAAGCTAACCCCGACGCTTGTCCGAGGTTTGTCTAAGTAGCAACAAGTAATAGATTCAGAAAGTATTCCACCCATTGAAACTTAATCACTAGATACAGGAGATAGTCAGTGATAGTAATAGTGTGTTTCTACGACCTGAGGGTACAAATTGTGAATAGATAACGAACATGGATTATTACCAACATTGACAACAAAATTTGTGTGCTCTAAATCTATCAATCTGTTCACATCTCATTTGGATAACTCTTTCTGCAACATTGAAGAAATTATGCACGCAAAGCACACAGCAGCAGATTGTTTGGCAAACAAAGGATCAATATACACAGAGTGAGTCATTTAAGGAGGTGAGCGAAGGGAAATGTTCTCACGATAAATTTGACAAATAATTTGGTCAATAACTTTTGCGCACACTTTAGGCAACAAAGTGTACATTATTTTGTGTTTGGGAAACAACTCATAGCACGTTTTGCAAGATATTTATCAAAAAATATGATCTAGCAATGTATAATGCGAATGCAATTCTCTGACGTGTTTATTCAATATTCTACATTTATCTATTTTAGAACAATTTGATAAGACATACATAGAACCGTGTCATTATGATATGTACTACTATTGCACATTAATGGTCCTGAAATAACATGCGCACATAGAAATACATAGTATGGGCGTCGTACCTGTCGGATTCAAAGACCTAAAACGGGTAAAAATTACTCTCCGTCGAAACTCCATCGCTTAAATCCCCTGGTCCAACTGAAATTTTCCCCATCGAAACTTACAATGTTGAATGACATGAAGCAACATCTAATCGGCTTTAAGTTCAATACTTATTCTGTCTGCTCCAGAAGTCTTTACACTGATATGGCGAGTTGTAACGCGTCATCGAAACCTTGTTCTGAACATATTTAAAGTGGCGAAATCAGATGCAGTAACGAGAATACATAGGGTCACACTGTATACATCGTTCCATTTTGATAACGAAGTGTGCCAGTTTCTACGAGTAACGTCGATCAATAAAAAGCTTTGTGAATTGTAATGGCCGTGGTCATTATACGGCCTGCTCCCCGCCCACTCCCCCGAGGCTTAAGGCGACACGACGCCATGAGAAGTCGCTAGTCACCCCATGGTCGCTGGCGCCTATGAGATATGTTTCCACATCACGTCGAGTATACTAAGTGTTGAAAACACGGCGTAGTCTATGTCCTTAAGAATTAAGAAGGTGAAGAGCTCAAGAAACTCGCATTTGCAATTTATATGTTGTGAGAGCTTTGTTGACAATTATGAGAAAAGAGGTATTAGTTGTGAGGGCCCGTTTGTTAGCAGACGTTGTGTTTCTTGTACAAAGTTTGAATAAATGTATTTTAGGAAACACGAGGAAATCGAAGTACAAGAGCAGGGCAAATAAAGAAGAACAATTAAAAATCCATGGTAGTGGAAAAAGAAGACGACTTTGAAATTGAAGAAAAAGAAAGACGATAAAGAAAGGAGAAAGCATTAGAAACGGTGACGATAAAGAAAGTTATGATTAGGAAGAAAAAGGAAAAAGAGGAGAAAGAGGAAAATTACTCAATGAGAAGAAACGAAGGTGGAGAAGGAAGAGAAAGAAAAAAAGAAGACGGAGAAGGAAAGAAGGAAGACATGATAAAGAAAATGATGAAAAGGGGAGGAAAAAATTTGCATAAGGATAAAAGACGACATCGACAGCGTTGACGAAAATGATACAATACGAAAACATAAAGAAAGGAAGGAGAAAGAACAGAAGGAAACCAAACATAAAGAAGAAGTAATCCAAACAAAATGAGGCAAGATATTGAGAATGAGATATAGGCGTGGAAGAGACAGCAGGAAAAGAAGAAGAAAAGGACGAAAAGACAGTATCAGCATAAGAACAATAATTGAAACAAAAGGAAGACAACCTTGTGTTGACATCACGCTGCAAGCTCCACGTGTTTCTTACGCGATATCCATAGATGGAGCCAAATTGAATTTCCACAATTTTACTCGACTGTAATACCAATTCAATAATACACGCTGGAGGTTCAGACGTGATCGGATGAGAAGACAAAGATGAGCATGTGTGTAACGAAGAGGGGACATGGATCTCTGGATCAGTGGGTGGGACCGGGACTTAAGAGGGCTTGCCCTCTCACCCAGGCCCCTCACCCGTCCTTCATCCGGTCTCATCCCGTAAGCTCCCGGAGAACATCCCTTCCGACATGTTCGGCTTTGAAATGATACACTCGCAGAATATTTACCACGTTTACCAGGCCTTATTTCATGAATATGCTCTTAAAGTCAGAATTAGAACTTTTCATATTTGATACAAAAAGGTAAAATTGTGCTTCCTCTATGGTATACATGCATATATACATTTTTGTCAAAAACGATAAGGCATATAACTGTTCTGTTAAAATAAAATAAAAGTACATAAAAGAAAGGTATGATGCCCCCCCCCCCCCGCCCAATACAGTATACATGAACACCTGCTGTAGCAACCATCTGTAGAGTAAAAAAAATACCTGTCTTTAAAAGACCCAAATTTCTTCTTTCCTTGGCAATTTTTTCTCATTGAAACTGATGTCAAATTAACGTGCTCTTAAGACCACATTTCCCGTGTCCCTGTAACGGTCTTTATATACAAGTGTCACTATATAACGTCAATCATAGGCTAACCCATTGTATCCTAGACTGTCTCCGCTCATCAATCAGTATGATTTTGAATCGTCCCGCGTTCATCTACATACTTCCTCCCCCCAAGCCCCATATGTTCACATCTCTGCGTGCGCCCCTGTCTCACGATCGTAATCCAACTGCAAAATTCCCATGCTACCTGCCCCCCCCCCCATCCCCCGCCCCCTGCATCACATTCTCACAATCTCTGCTTACGCCCCTGTCACACGATCCCGATCCAACTGCAAATCCGGTCCGCCGTCCGTCCGTCCATCTACGTATTATCCACTCAAGTATAGACGACGAGCGTGACACAGAGTCGTCGTCTACAGCAGAAGGGCTCTTGCTTTACGGTTCTGGCTTGGGAAGGTTAGCGCTTGGTGATCGGCTGGCTGGTTGGATGGATGGAGCAGAGGGGAAGGAGAGGGATTACCCTGACAGAGGCGAATTAAACAATCTCATCAGGACGTGGGAATGTGATTTCTCGTCCAATCGGAGGATGGGGTGGTGGGTATGTTATGGGAGGTGTATGTGTGTATGTGTGTGTGTGTGGGGGGTGGGGGGGGGGGGGGTGGGGGGGGGGGAATGGTGGATGGATTAGTTTTTTTCTTATATAAAAGGTGGTGTTAGATATTTGCCTTTTTATTCCAATTCATTTCAAATTTCAATTCTTTATTCATCATTTAAAAACAAAATATATTTTTTTTCATGGACAATACATTCAAGGTATCACCAAAAGCCTATGGCTTGTAAAGCATGATGAACTTTAACCTATGGTTCAATGTACATTAACATGAAATCCTACATACAAATTGATGAAAACAAGAGGAGCCGACATGTACAGATTACAGTGAAAGTGTCCTTTGAAAATACAACGAAGAAGAACTTTTACAAACATAAGACAGAAACACACAAAACAGCAATACGCATGAACAAGTGGTTGATAGCTAAGACAATAAACAATTGAACCAACAGTTTGTAAGAACTGAATGTAAATTGAAGACGAAACACATTTATTTTAAATATGGCTTGAACCATAAGGAAAACATAGAGATCAATCTTGTCAAAAATGAAACTTCTTTACCGACGAGTGCGAAGACACGTGTCACTTCAGTTCATCAATTCTAAGTGAAGGTCTTAAACAATATGTTCTTACATATGTTCTTATATATACCATAGTGCAATACAACTTGATATTGCACACCAAACGAAATGCACATTATATGGGGCCAAATACAAGTACATACATCAGCATGTTGACATTTTTCACACATACCCCCCCCCCCCCTTACCCCCTCCCCCCCCCCCCAAAAAAAAAAAAGAAGGAAAAGAACAACGCAACAACTTGTACCGGCGCGGCGCCGACCTATCTCAATTATAACGGACATTGACATGTCACATATCATCCATCTTCCTACTAAGTGAAAAAAGGGGAAGGAACGTTACAGGTGCTGAAGTCTATTTGGGGACATCAAACCCACTTGGTATGACCGCTTTCGTCCCAATGACTGACCGGAAACAGTCACATAATTAACGGTCACTGAATGGATTAAACGAGCCATAATAAAAGTACACCAAAGTCAAGACCGAGTTCATTTAATATGATATATAATTGAAATAATTGGACAGCTACCAGGGTGAACGTTTTCTCTCTGATGTCATCGCGCTGGAGTCGGTGTAACCCATGACAAGATATCGGCCGCATATTATGCTAATGAAATACCATCTTGAGTTTATGATCAACGGATCGGCGCCAAACCGCGGATAGTTGATATGCTATGGGTTAGAAGGGTCGTAGCTCTAAGTCATAGACAACACTGGTCAGTGTGTTTCACGTTTCAATTCTAGGTGGTATTCATTTCTACGTTGTCTCTTCACTACATAGCCGTTTATGGAAATGGCACTGAATGAGTGGACAGGAATAGTGCACGGGCGGCCAGTAACCTCTTACAGTTGCGTCTATTTTAATGATAGTAAAAAATCAAGGTGATTTCAATAAATGTTATACAAGTATACCTTTCGCCGCTTAGTGACCAAAACTTTTGTACATCTCCCAGTGACACACATTTACAAAATTTGTTTTATTAAATAGAACAAACGACGCAGTTTGTGTATACATGAATTCAGTCAACTTCCTATTGTTACAGTTGGAAGTATAGAGATGACAAAAAAGAAAGTGAGAAATAAGACGGAGAGACAAGGCGAAGAGAAAAAAGAGAGAGAAATCAATGCAGGGAGACGAAGCAGGATGGGAAGAGAGAGAGAGAGAGAAGAGAGAGAGAGAGAGAGAGAGAGAGAGAGAGAGAGAGAGAGAGAAAGAGAGAGAGAGATAGATATAGATAGATAGATAAATAGATAGATAGATAGATAGATGGATAGAGAGAGAGAGAGAGAGAGAGAGAGAGAGAGAGAGAGAGAGAGAGAGAGAGAGAGAAAGAGGCGGGTGGGGGGGGGGGGGGGTAGAGGGTTGAGGGGGGCACGGGTGCGGTGGGAAGGGGTGTTTGTGTGCGTCTATGTGCGCAATTGATACTGAACCAATACAGCAAATACTTACAGCATTTTCTTTGCAAGTGCATAAATACAAGTGAATATTATGCCGTATCACAATACTGAAAAAGAAGGTGAATAATTCTGTCCAGCAACGGATTGATTTCTGAGAATAAGTCAACGATACCTTGCAATGATCAACAGATCGGCGCCAAACCGCGGATAGTTGATATGTTATGGGTTAGAAGGGTCGTAGCTCTAAGTCACGGGCAACACTGGTCAGTGTGTTTCACGTTTCAATTCTAGGTGGTATTCATTTCTATGTTGTCTCTTCACTAGATAGCGGTTTATGGAAATGGCACAGAATGAATGAACAGAAATAGTACACAGGCGGCCAGTAACTTCTTATAAACAGAACAAAAAAGTAAGCCCCCCTCCCTAAAGCAAAATAGCATAACTTTTTATTGAAGAGGTTTTGAGAAACATAACTTGGCATAATTGTTTCTTCAGTTATTGAATAACTTCCGTATGGGAAGGGGTGTTTGTGAGCATCTATGTGCGTAATTGATACTGTACCAATACAGCAAATACTTACAGCACTTTCTTCGCAAGTACATAAACACAGGTGAATATGCCGCATCACAATACATGTACTTAAAGAGAAGGTGAATGATTCCGTCCTGCAACGGATTGAGAACAAGTCAACGATACCTTACAATGATAGATGTTTCGCACATTCCGAGCGTCGCGATCATGTGATCATGCATCAAAGTGGGAGAGAGGGAGAAGGAAAGGGAGAGAAAGAGAGAAAGGGAGGGGGGAGTGAAAGAGAGATGGAGAGGTGGGAGAGAGAGAGAGAGAGAGAGAGAGAGAGAGAGAGAGAGAGAGAGGGGAGAGAGATGAAGAGAGAGGGGCGTAGGGAGAGAGTGAGAGAGAGTGAGAGAGATAGGGAGAGGTAAAGGGAGATACAGAGGGAGAGAGTGTGTGTGAGAGAGAGAGAGAAAGAGAGAGAGAGAGAGAGAGGGTGTGTGTGAGAGAGAGAGATAGAGAAAGAGAATTAGAGAGAGAGAGATAGAGAGGGGGGAGAGAGAGAGAGAGAGTTGTTATGGAATATTGACAGACCATTCAGTATTCACTAAAAGTATTCAGTATTTAACGAGCAGACGCCTCCAATGCTCACTTCAAGAAGTCAAGAGACCTTGATTATTTCCCTTTCCGCGTAATCATTAAAAATAGATAGGGACACTGTATCTCTTGCAAAGACCTTATGCGAGTAAGGACCTGAGTTTATATATAGCCCTAGTTATTTGCTCAGACCTTATATCATCACCTTTACTGCAGTAAAAAATCATAACAACTTTCAAAACTTTCGTCTACTTTCCTACCTTCCTCCCTCTGTCTGTGTCCCTCTCTCTGTCTGTCTGCTCCCCTCTCCAATTTTCTGTCTGTCTGTCTGCCTGCCTGTCTGTCTGTCTGTCTGTTTGTTTGTCTGTCTGTCTGTCTGTCTGTCTCTCTCTAATTCTCTGTCTGTCTGTCTGTCTCTATTGCATTCTCTCTCATTCATGTCATTCTCTCTCTTCTCTCTCTTTCCCCCCTCACTTGCTCTCTCTGTCCCTCCCTCTCCTGTTCTCTATCTCTCCCTCCCTCTCCCGCTCTCTCCCTCCCTCTCTCTCTCTCTCTCTCTCTCTCTCTCTCTCTCTCTCTCTCTCTCTCCCACTTCCTCCCTATCTCTCTTCCTATTACTCCTCTCACGGGCACCATTCATCCTTCTGATTTGTGCATTTATACGACCACGACTCACGCCTTTACACCGTCGCCGTATAAACATCGACCCCATAAAATAGCACATGTCCCCGTGATGAAACACATTAAAATCAAACGACAATACCATCCGCCGGTACGTAATTACAAATGTGAAGTAGTAATAAAGCGAAAGTCTGCAATATTTTATTTCAAGAGACGCCAAGTTCACCGATAACATATATCAAAACGATTTAATGTTGTATTAACAACCTTTTTTCTTCGTCACTAACCGGTACACAAAGTTACAACAATTACGACTTTGTCATATATTTCCACCTTCCCATCATCCCCATTACTATCCCGTCCCCCGCCTCCCTATCCCCACCCCTCATTCGTCCGTTCCCATTATCAATCCTTCCCACTATAATCGATCTCCATCCCTTTCTCCTGTTTCCGTTCCAACTTGATTCTTCCTCTTCGTACATCTCGCATCTTCCCTACTGCAACCCCTTTCTCTCTTACATGTCTTACCTCTTACATGTCCCTTTTACCCAGCTCCCAATCTCCTTCTCCTTCTCCTCCCTCTCCACCTCTCCATCTCCCTCCTCCCACACCCGGTAGGTACCATGGGTACTGCGTACTGCGGTGGGTACGGCGTTTGAACCCTCAACTTCGCAATTCCACGTCTAGTGTCTTCATTCTTAAGACACGAAACCACTGGGCCATTGTTTCCCTATAGAATCATCTGATCATCTTGTGTGGCTCGTCTTTTCCCACACAAAGAACAGCGATCATGAGTATACTATTATCACTTGTTCATATTGGTTGTAAATCAACGTATATTGAAAGTTCATGTTAAACTTGACATGTTAAATTCAATGGCTAACGGAAAAATAGACATTATGTATTGCCAATACATTCGTAACACATCTTCTTCACAAGCTCTAAAAATAGTTTATAGTAAGGAATTGAAACCGTATGATGACGTCATATTATGTTTCTGATAGATGAATCATATTTTCTGTGCCTAGAAATGAAACATTATTCATGCAAACATTTCTCTCCGCCGCTTCCCATAGACATAACTCGATTTGTGCAATCTATGTTACTTATATCTCAACCTATATTTGATTTTCTCCCGAGGTCATACCGGTACCAAATTTCAATCTAACGCCTGAATTCAAGACTACATCTATTCCAATTCATTATTTTTGCCGGCGTAGTGTCGGTGTGCTCACGACTGATCTTTCAAATGTTGTTCGAGCTATGATGTTCGCTCTCTTTTTACAGCGGAATTAGATTACGAATGACATTTTACAAAATTATGCGCCAGGTGGCACCGCCTTCTTCTAAATTGCACCTGAAGCAAATGGATGAACCACGCGGGAGAAAAAAAAAGAGACTCGCCCGTGAGATGGTCGGGGAGGAGCGCGAGACAGGCGCCTCGGGTGCTGTATGGCATCGGACTTTCACAGTTGTAAAAAAGAATTCAGATCGTCCATTTTACGGCTGACTGCTAAAAGAGATGCCTGTACACGAGTAGTTCCTGTTGAGCAGGTGCGCCGCAGACGACAACACAGTATCGATACTACGCGCCCTGTGTTGTGCAGCGCTGTCGTATCGTAGTTTGTCTTTTGTCTGGCGAGGGATAATCAACATGTGATCCTCTTGATTCGACCGTGTTGACTTTTGGCATTAGAAGGGGTTAGGATTATGTCACATGGTATAGGAAATGAATCCCCCGTGCACGAAATGTAGGTTAATAATTTCCTCATAAACCTATGATATTGATAACTTCTTCAAGTAACCCTTTAGTTAATCCATCAACCTTTACTTTTATTTTTAGACTGACTGAATTAATGATTTCATTCGATGTGAGCTTGAAGTTAAGCAAACGCAAACTAGTGGAGATTATGTAAACATTCTCACTCGAAATAAAATCAATTAGGCAATGATTACCACACAGCACATAGCTAGTAGAGCGCAACGATATTCTCTGAAAATGCACGTGTACATAAAATGGACAAAGTAACTAAAAACGTATTTCATTAACCTTGCGTTTAATGGTATTGTCGGCGTTCTGTACTCCAACGTACAGTACGATTTGAATAGACAGTGAGACTTCTAAAGAAGTATTAGTACTTGGTGTTAACAAAAGAACTTGATTCTTTTGAAAAATGACAACTCGAATCAAGCAGAAATGGACACATCATAAAGTCAAAGGAAGTCAGTTTTTTTTTTCCAAAAAGGTTTCGTGACATTTCATATATTATTATTCTTGTAATAATCCTTCCGAATATTTAATGAGGGTTTCACTTTTAACCTAAAAATGTGTGCTTGTCAGATAATTATTTCAGAACACAACCATAACAATTGTGTATCACACCTGTAAATCCTCTAGCAACTGCCATCACAGTATCATATTTAATACATTATGTTTTTGGCTGAAAAGAAGTTGTGGGTTTACATGTGTGACGTATACAATGACCATTGTTGTATTCTGAATTGATTATCTGATACACACACATCTTTAGATCCAAATTTGTCCAAAAGTGAAAATCTCATTGAATATTGACTGGATTATCATAAGAAGAGTAATTTATGGCATATCACAAAGCCTGCTTTCAAAAAATTTGCATCCCTTGACTTAATGTTGTGTGAATTTCAGCATAGTTCAACCGATTTTTAATAATTAATCATTTTTTTTAAACATCTAGTATAAAAAGACAGTGGACCGGGAAATGAATCCCTTTCACATTGCTCTTCATGCATTCTCGGCGTTTCTTTATATATAGATATATATATATATATATATATATATATATATATATTTTTTTTTTTTTACTGACTCTCGAACCAAGTCAAACTTCAACCGTTTAACGAAAAAATTGCTTCATATTTGATAAACCATTTGTAAGAATTGAATTATAATTTTGAATTATTTTACAGCTAATAGTAAGCGCTTAATGTCAATTACTTTTAATATCTACATAATTTATATCGTAATTAGAAAGAGTATTTATGTATATCGAATAAACGAAAAACTGCACAAGAGATTATGTATTAATACCGACTTGACACCACAATCACTTGCTGGATCATTTTTCTTCATGAAACACATTAAGAAATGACTTGGCGGTAGTATCAAAGAGCTTTTAAAGATGTGTTGTTATTGACCTAAACCTTTTATTTCGGTAGTCAGTGTCTTCCGTTTGAAATGTAAATCAAGACGGGGATTGTGGCGTGTTGTTTCCTACGTCCTCATCTCGCTGTAACCGAGCCAAGACGAAGGCTGTATAGAGAAGGCGCTGCCAAGGAACGGATCATTTGCATTGCACGCGGGCAAGTTTTCCTTTCGCCTAATTGTCACACCCTCCCCGTCACCCGTAAGATGACATAATTTATGTTTCTGGAACAAAGAACCCCCTCTTCCCATAGTCCGCCCCAGCCGGCGATGTATCGGCGCTAGAAAACAACACGTCCCGAAGTTATGTGGAAGTGGAAAAATCCACCAATACGCTTCCTCTCTTCCTTGGTAACAGCAGTCGTCTGCCGACAAACACTCTAGATCGAGGTTGTTCTTTTTTTGTGGTCACGTGTATCCTTGATCAGCTGAATAGTGTGTGTCTAATATTCGTCCTGTACCTCTCGTCGGCAGCTGCCCGCCAGACTTACTAATCGCGGTCCGTTTATTTTCTACCTCGTTACACGAATCTACTTTACATAGTTAATTTTCACCGAGCATCGCTAGGCGGGCCGTGATTCGGAAGTACCGGTATGTCCCATGCGTGCATATTCCTGTCATGGTTCACACGGAGACGAGGGCGCGCGGGGACGATTATTGCTAGGGGAGTAGAATGCAAAAGGCTGGGCGCCTTTATTGATTTAATTCAATTACTAGCAAATGCACCATCACCTCTGGCGTGTTTGCACTGGCGGTTCTGGTTGCTTGACTGAGAGCTTAGTGCAGCTGTAATCAAACGTCTCTAGTGTGTTGATACCGGGTTTGTTACACTCGCTGAACTACCATCCACCAAACGTCTTTTCATGTTCAGTTTCGTGCTATTTTGATGCAGAACGTCACGAGATAAATTTGCTCGAGCACTGCACTCAACCACTGTGATTTATTTTGACATTGAAACCTGTGAAATAGATGCACGACTTTATAGAACGATTTCTGAAAATACTCGTAAAGTTTTATTCCACTAAGCGCTGCTCTTTCATATGTCCCTGTTGAAAACAAAAAAGAATATGAACACAGCCCTCTGAATCAAACTGGTTGAAAAAATCAAAACAAAGATATTTCATCAACATTAAACAATTCATAAAAGATTGTATCAACAAAAATGATATACTCGTGACTAGTAAAGTATGTCGAGTCTATTTTAGGCAAGTGAAAGGCGGGTATGAGATGAAAAATGATTTAATCTTTTTGATGTATTGGTCGATATTTGTTTCCTTTTTACCGATTGGGAGCGAGAAAATAGGTTATCTATATAATAGGAATCAGTAGGTCATATCTGATTATTGGAAAAAGGAGGGGTGAGGAGTCTTTTTGCCTAACCATTTGAAGCACTTTCAGTTTGCTCTCTCAAATCTCATTTGTTGAGCGAGATTTAAAATCACCAGTATCACCATAATTTATCACTCGAGTGTGGAGCCCTATATTTGTCTATAAAACTGTAATTTCACTCAGTCGGTTTGAGTAACTAGTCGTAGGAAGTAGAATGTAAAGAGGTTTCTTCATTCACTCCCCCTCCCCCCTCATGAAAAACGCGCTTCCACCCGCCCACATGAAAACACACATATAGTCACAAACACAAACACACACACACACACACACACACACACACACACACGCGCGCGCGCGCACACACACATACTCACATACCCATACACACACACGAACACACACACGCACACACACACGCACACACACGCCCATACACACACGAACACACACACGCATTCACGCACACACACATACTCACATCCCCCCACACACACGCATACATAAACGCATACCCACACATACATACAAAAACACACGCACAAATACATATACCATTTAACAAGTTAAATCTGCATTCATTGGGTTTTCATTCATCCATTCGTATTTTCCTTTTTTGGGAGGAAATTAAAAGAACCCAATGCATTTCACGTGATAAAAGAAAAGGAAAAAAAAAATTGAAACATATTAAAGAGAGACCGAAAAACGTATATAACATTACAATTTAAATGAATAAATTGCAACAAAGCATTAGCAAAATAAAGATTGTGAACTTTGTTTAATGGCAATCAATTATCTTTAGAACTACATTCAACTTCCCACTCTTATGCACAGACACACGAACAGACACACAGACACGCACACACATATACACATACACATTCACACATACACAAACACATGCAAACATACACACACGCACACACATACATACATACATACATACACTCACCTGCACACACGAACGCATACACACGACACACTCCTCTAAACGTATCCGCTTATCCTAATTAGACATTGCTTCTGCACGGATAGTTTTATAACCTAGCGCCATCTTCGTTTCTACCTTCATGCTGCCCGTCTTTAGACTGCTCCGAGTCTCTCCGACTCATGTTTTTACGAATTATATCTAATGGGGACGAACACTTTCTCATGTTTGTGTTTAAAAAAAAGAACTTTACGACTAAATCTCAGTGAATAAATAAAATTTCAAATAATCCAGTTTACCTGTTTAATTCATTATGCACAGTAGGCCAATGAATGAAGATTATAATACGAAATGAAAGCAATTACTTTCTTATGAGTTTAGATGTGCACACTACAACGTTAAAAGAGACACTCAAACTGAAATATCATTTCAATCACTGTTAGTAGTAATTTTTGTTTGATTTATTTATTATTTATTTGTTTTATTCATTTATCCATTTCCAGTTTCATTTAAACAGGGTGGCCTCTTCAGTTATAAAACTGCTGTCACTGAGGGCCCTGACGGATAACAAATACATTACAATACATAACAACAACAATAAAAAATCAATACAATACGTATCAACTTGTTTAACAAATTCAATGGACAAGACATAAAACAGTAAATTCAATAGTAACGTCAACAACTTAGTATCATGTACTGAATATTGCAGCCTCGTGATAATGCCATTTGCTTCATAATAGTCTGTATGTTAAAGTAATATGAGAATCTCATAATAATAAATCACGGGTGGTTATTGGGAAGTTATCATGATTCTGCTTAAAAGTGGTCCCTCTGTATGTGAAAATATTAAACTTATTTGATGAAATAACGACAAATGTCTTCCTATCCTCCCTTTTTACGGTCATACATAACTAGCAGATCTCGCGTAATCTAAAAAGTCCATGCCATTTGCATAAAGAGCATTTCAATAATTCCTCAAGCGCCTATTGGCTTCATTCATATTTTACTCGCGGGTCAGTTAAGCGCATCCAAATCATCTCTGAAACGCGCGAAGACCATCCGTTTGTAGAACACGTTACGAGCAACACTATGGGACCCATCGGAACCGTTTAGGCCTAAAGAGAGTTACAAATGAGGGTTTGATCCCGACTATTTATCTTGGTAGCGGTGAGTGCTATATATAGATGAGACATGGGTTAATGGCAAAGACATGTGCGTGCGTTTTATCCTGTCCATCCGACCATGGGGGCGGGGAGAGGAAGGGAGGGGTGGGGTGTGGGGGGGGGGATGGGCGGAAGTAATACGGAATGATACTGCGCAAATCACAACTGCGTGTTTAAAGTGTAAGATATCTGTTTAATTTCAGTGCAGGATTACGCTTTTCACATCTTCATCAGATCACACTGTGCAATAGCTTGATACACATTGCACATTCACGAGAATTAACTTATTTTTATTCAGTGTACTTCGTAAAAGTGTTTCCATGTTCTGTGACGTAACGCTGCAAAAAGATATGTGTCAAGACATCTATATATATATTCATATATATACATATTTTTTTTTTTTTTTTTTTTTTTTTTGGGGGGGGGGGGGGGGGGGTGAAAGATAGAGCGCAAGCGACTCTGCTGTGACTGATATATGTCATTTTCTTAAATAAATGTGATGTAGATATAGTAGAGGGTTGTGTAATGAGTTGATTTCTCACAGGCGAGGCACTCTGTGTGCACTAAAGAAGCCACTAAATTTCTAGATTCACAAAATGGTGAATTTCTGTGGAGCAGGTAATTATTCCCTACTGCAAAACGGGTGATAAATGTCGACCAGTAGGCATATTGTACAGGGATTATGAATGCCCCAAGAAAGAAAACAAAATAGGAACTCCATGTGATATATTGATTAATACATGATATGATACTGAAATTATGGAAACATGAATCACGGCCTGGCCATCTTATAACATGCTGATATCAGATGAAGATGTGAAATTACTGCACAAAATAGAAAATCGAAGCCAATGTCCGCACAAATGTATTACTAAAAAGGTAAATGCGTGTATAATCAGAAACCCATCCATAGACACTTACTATTAACGCGATATTTGAAATCTGCGAATAACTAGTTCATGTCATTACATAGACATCTTGATAACCGATCATCGTACTAGCGATAAGCGGGTATCTCGTTGTTTACGAATGACGTTCCAGGAATCATCAATATTCATGACTCATGTTCGTTACAATAACACATGAATCTATACCAAATTGTATTTTCTTGCCATTGAGACACAGCTCCGGAAATGTCAAACGAGTCCATTAAATTGTCGATCGATTCTCACAGGATCGTATAGCAAAGACACACGTGGTAAGGACTTTCTTAAAAACCGCGCGAGAAGCTCAAACATGACTTTATACGCATACTGTCACGAACATGGCTTGTTAATGTGCCATTTTTGCGTTATGACATTTAGCGCTACACATAACCTCAAAAAGCAGCAGTTTTTATAGCATACAAAGTGTTAATAACTAAAAATGTAGATGTTTATTTCAAAGACTAAAACCTTTGCAATTTATTATGAAAACTGTCAACGGGCAGCTCGCTAGGAGCCCATACAAGTAACAAAGACATGATTTTACCCTCCGCCCGTAGTTGCAATGGTTATACGGCTGGTACATACTGTACATAGGGGTGTGTGGGGATGACCGTATGCTCAATTAAGTGATGCTTAAAAGTATCTCCTCAGTCACGTCCGGAGCTCTTATTTGTTCCTGACCCGCCCGGCCTGCCCTGTGTGAATGGATAGGCAGTTAGTTAAAGGCGTGCCTTGTTTTTCATCCCCCTTTCCGTGCACTGCTTATTGCCAGACGAAGCTGAGGAACAGCAAAATACACTCCGGAAATTTCATGTATGTAGTTCCTTCATCGTTATGTGCCTTACAGTTACGGTGAATAATATAACATTAAAAGATATATGACTACGATGTCATCAAAGTACGAATAAACGCAATAAAAATGACAAAAAATTATTTAGCTCATAATTTTGTTTTAATGTAATACAATCAATTTGAATAGAAAGCCCGGAATGTCGCAATGACATTCATCATTGTAGACATGGTAGAGCACTCTAAAACCCACTTAATGGCATGCTCAGAACTAGGGCACGTGTTATCTATACATGTGTGTGTGTGTGTTTGTGTGTGTGTGTGTGTGTGTGTGTGTGTGTGTGTGTGTGTGTGTGTGTGTGTGTGTGTGTGTGTGTGTGTGTGAAGGGGTGCAGGGGGGAGGGGGGGGGGGACACGTCTCTTGAACAACCCTGCACGTCATAAATAAACATACTCACTTTGAGAGTTTGCATGAAATACATAATACAAACTGTTGTATAAATTGTGCATTCATTATTCAATAATGATCAGAGATGTTGATGATGTTATAAATTAATGGTCTTAACGTCACAATATATCGGCGAAGTGCGACATCACATGCGCATGTTCTCAAGACAATTAGTTAGATATTATGTGGGCACATCAAGTCACGGTAATCATAGCAGCGATTCATATGAGCATGATGAATGTAATAGTGCCAGATGCTTCCCCGTTAATAAAATGTCTAGCCAATCTCTTGTTTGCAGATGGATATGACGACGCCACTCCGGTACTCTTTGACTACGACTTTCTTCAATTCTGATGAAATACTTGTCTTTCTCATTCTACAGAATATGACCCATCCTAGCTCTCTATTAGTCTGTATCTTTCAACCCGGTCCCTGGATGCGAGTCAAATCCAGCCTGGCCTGGCAGGATTTCCTCTCACACCATCACCAGCCCATGTCATTGCACCCGTCTGACGTCGTCACCTTCCGCGAATCTTCGCCCTTAACTCTCTAGCCGCAGCTCTGCTATCTCTCCTCCAGTGATAAACGCGAACCCCAAGGAGCAGAATCCTACCCGGCACTGGAAGGGTTCATTTCTAATCAGACATCCCCACGAATGCCTGCCCCGCGCGCCCGGACGGCAAACCTATTAAGAATCGGGATTAAGGGGTGCACCCCAAACGCCCCAACTTATATTTTGATCGCACGCGCCTTAAGGCTCATTTACCCCGCTTCGCATCCAGTGGGAGTTCATTCTAGATGATTGGAGGGCTTAAACTTTCATTATGTGGTTCTCGCTTGGTGTCATCCTGAAGCTTAAACGACTCTTGAGTATTTTAAGAATGGCTGCGTCACGTCTTCTTTTTCGCCACAAAGGCAATGAACACCCTTCTGCCCTTGACCCTCATTAATCTATTAACCTTCTCAATACCGAACAATCATTCCCCTATGGTAATAACAACATAGCGTATTGCCTATAGGACTAACAATGTTAAGGCCATAGTCTTTCTTCTGGTAAGTTTAATGTCGACGGTTTTTGATCGTACAATTTTCATCTATTCCGTGTCACTTGCCAATTCATAAAGTCAATATTTTAGCCAATTGGAATTGTTTAAGGTACATCACCTTCCCATAAATTGCAAATTAAGAGTTTAAATTGAAATCTAGAGCAGTCTGATGCAATTTATGACAGCGGTTTAGTGTCTACTAGCATGTTTCGTTCGCTCTGTCATCCACAACCCACACAGTCAGAACAGTGAGGGCTGGTGTGCCCTACTCTGACAAAAGGAGGCAACTAACAAAATAGACTTTTCTTATAAGTGAGCAAAATGTGTCTTTCACTTGCATTGGCATCAGTGCAAAACCATACCATGTTAGATTGAACATCTCACAGCAATATCAATATTTCTTGTCCAGATTTTGGTCATTTGTAGGTAATGTTGGGTACAATCTAAAAATACTAACAACCCAGATTTGAGTGGTTTGTCACTTGCTTCCTTCTGTCAGAGTGTGATCTCTTTTCTACAATTCCAATTATCTCATAAATCACACAAATCCGACAAAATCTAAGTTAAGCCAGGCTTGTAACAACTACTCTGTCGAAATGCATTATATCACATGCATAAAAAATGAGTACCGAGTACAAAGATTTGTTTGCCTTCATCCATTCATTCTTATTTTCTATTCGTCCGTAATAGGATTTATTTTCCATTAGTCTCACAAGCTTAGCTCTCTTAAGTTTCTACCACTCAATATCGATCAGGATTTGTGAAAGTATGGCAAGGTCATGTACTCCCATTGCGCTACCGTGATTAGTTGACAATTCATTTCGTATATAATGTACATCTGGTGTAGATCACAGTGTATTGTGCAGATATTGATCACTTGACTTGAATTTGAAATAAAGAGCTGGTTTACTTTTTTTAATTCCACAATTGCCTGTTCACATAAAGAAACAGACCTACCTCAGATTTCTCACTTGGTTCAGCTAAGATGAAACTGTGAATTGAAGTATTATTTTAATTTTTTAGCGTAAAAACAAACAATTTTTCCATTAATCTAGTGAAATGATATAATTTGTGATGTGTTCTAATACAGTCGTGTAGAAGGATGGATATCGTGTCTCGATATTGATGACCAGAATTGATGACCAACACAATCGGAACATGCTCCAGTGCGTGCTCTATTATAACACAGTAGAGCTTGTATCAAGATAGTGTTAAGTCCACCTTTCAGCAAATTCGAGTTTTAGAACAATGCACTGAGCGGTACACGCCTAAAATGACCTTTTGCCATAACATAATCAAAGCATTGAAAATCTGATTTAGCACAAGAGCAGGTCACCATTCGTGCATAATATCATTGGTAGCTTACGAACAGTCTTTTAAAAAGACACACTGATAAACATTTAGGTTAAGGTATAGGAGGACAATCACGTGATTCATGTTAAGAAACTTCCTGTCGTGGCCAGAGGTCCCATTCCCGTTTCTTTTCAGGATCCCGAGAAGGAACCGTCTCACGATGCCATTTCAAATCAATCAAGACCGAGACCTGTGATGGCAACAGAACGATCTGACCATGATTCCGGGTCCCGTAATGTTCACCACTTCCTCCCCTTACTGAAATGGCAAATACCGCTGCAATTGAGGACATATCTAAAACGAAATATTTTGTGTGAAACCTTCAACATCTCTTTGGCCGGATGTCAAATTTCCGAAGTCGACGATGCGGACATACATCCTTTTGGGAGCAAACTCCGCGTTTATCAAATATACTCAAATCTTCAATCATCGTCCGCAGAACCACAGGTTTTTATCTGGCCTGTCAACATTCTATGTAGTAATTTCCTTGGCTGCCCCTTGACCAGCCGTGCAATTCGATATTGATCAATCCGCGTCGAAAACAAACACAGCTAACCCAACATAGAGCCACGAGGCGGGAGTGTCCGAGAGCGAGTGCTGAGCATTACGCAGAGCGCCAGATACTTTCTTTGTTTTATGTCAATCAAGTGGAAACCATCACCCCGTAAATTACGGCATACGGGTCGGAGGAGGGAGAGCATGAATGACGTGGGGGGTTGGTCATCAAGACGTGGGCGTGAAAGCCTCTGTCGTGTCATACCGATTGAAGAAGCTTTATCCAGGTCTCTGATTTGTTTTGCGAGTTCCTGTCTACGGCAAAGAAAAGATCATCGCTTGCGACTTGAGCATAATTATCGAAAAGAATGGGTAATAGCTGCACCCAGCTCCCGCATTTGTTCCCCTTATTCCTGAAGATTCAAGGTTGGCTTTCTAGTCTCGGTGAGACGACAAATGCTTTGTATACATTCGGGTGTCCCGAATTAACCATTTGATACATTCACTCATGTTAATATAGAAAATGATAGATAAGAGTCAAAAAGACTGGCAAACAAACTCACACGCTTGTTAGAAAAACAATTTACTCTTTGAAGCTACGCCGATTTTTGTCATCAATGCGGTAAATTTCTGTGACAGCCCGCCGTCTTAAGATGAATCGCCTTCGCTAGGACACTCGTAAGTCTGTGAAAACAAATATTGAGGAGAGCATCTCATCAATCCAATCACGTAGGCCGGCTTGGAGGCATCTGTAGCGGCAGGTCTGCGTCTCTTTGTTTTTAAGGAAAGCAATTGAGGTGGAATATGCCTTTGAATGAAAAGAGTAAACCTTGTCTCTGCTTTGCTAGCTCAGAATTTCATTCGTTAACATTTTTTTGTTCACGAAATAGAAAGGAAAATATGTCACTACCTTTGCCCTTTTATCAACAAATACCCAGGAGAGATAATTTTCCGACTCTCAGTGCCGGACATAATTTTTGCTAGCCAAAGCAATTAATCATAGTGTTTTAACAAAATTAGTTTCCAATATGCTTTCAAACACAAACAACAAGTTTTGATTTGCAAAACATAATTTCCACCGTCGGCGCTCTTTTTGTGTAGTCTCTAAAGACCCCGTAGGCGAAATTAACCCTCCACAATGAATGGGCTTTTGATTTCCTAGGGCAACATGACCAGCCCAGTGTAAGATATTACCTTACATCATTTAGAAACATAACGAAGTACCTCTTATATATATCCTCTCATCGCGTGACCTAATTCTGAATCAGTAAAAAACAAAACCAATGCGAGCCATTGGTAGGCAGGCTATCGGGCAACTTATGACGTCGTCGTTAACCTATCTCTTAATACTAATGATACTAGACGTGCTAAATAGCTCGAACAGGATTTGAAGCAAAATTTCTATGACTCACGCTTCGCTATAATTTTATGAAGATTAGTAGTCTGGTTCCACGACGCCCCCCCCCCCCCATCTATCCAGTCAAGGCTATATGTTAAACAGGTCCCAACTGTCCATGCAGACACCGAAGATAACCCCCTGGGCATGCTGTGTCACCGTCTCGGTAGCTTTGAGAGAGTCTTGGGGGATTGCAACACTGAAAATAGGAGATCACTTCTTGACCGATGGGGTGATTATAATCCTGATTACACTATTACTCTGCAAATACGTAGAAATTGATAGTTTATGCATACTCTCTTTAATACACGGAAAGGATACAACCGATTACAATAAAATGGCACTTACGTTTGCAATTTACACAAGGACATTTTAGGCCTTTACCCAATTAGTGATTTTATTGCTCAATATCCGATAAAACAACAATTCCTGATCTTATAAAAATACATTAGTGAATTGAAATAAGCAATTACATGTATATATAAACAGACAATTATCGGCCTGCAATATAATAATGACAATTTACCCGATATTCCTGCTGTGTAGATGGCATTTTGCATAATTTCGAACGGACAGATACATAATCAAGAATCATGAATTTACCGAAAGCGCACATTCATATAGATCATAACGCCGGTAGCGAAACTCGGCCATGCCCTGTCAACTAGTTATTGTCTGCGAAAATATAAGTCTTTAACCAAGTAATACAACAAGAGCAGGGTAACACCTTGCTACTACTACATGTAGCTGAATGATTGGTATACATTGTAGTGAAAACAGGCCTCCTATCGATGATATAATCTAAAAACAACGGGGTGAAGACGGCAGAAGGAAGGGACAGTTGTTAAACTTGCAAAATAAGGTCAAGGCGAATGATGCGACCTAAAGTTATATTGTTAAACGCTACATTAGAGTCTCGTGTAGAAATCGCTGGAGATGTCCCCATCGTGCTAGATTAAAACACTACTACGAACATTGTCATACTACAGGTAGAGTCATGTCGCTTGAACCCGATGATTTTAAAATGGTGATTGCAGGTTTAAATCCCGGTTAACGCGGAAGACATGATTTTGCCACGATTCATTTAATAGTCGGAAGGGTCAACGACTGAAAATGTGACGTCACCCTCCATGTACAAATTCAATGACGGGGTCCTGCAATTCAGACAGTTGGAGAATCGTACGACTGATCGGATCGTGTGGTCTGCCGTGGCCTTTAGTAGGAAGATACGTCACCTTGTGATATATATATATATATATATATATATATATATACTCTCCATCTCTATTGGATGTAGGTGTAATCCACGATACGTTGACGGCATATGAGCGATGATAGGATTCCTGGTCTAGAGGTGAACGACACTAGGAAGGCAATCCTTCTGGTATACCGCGCTACTATCCCACCATCGTGACCATTCACAAACAAGGAGCGCTCCATCCCCCGGGAGCTCAGATGCAGGTGTTGTTCTGCACATGATTTGCACGGCATCTGCATATCGTGACCAGCGGTTATTAATACAGCCTCATAGGTTTCCGACTCTAGATTGCTATAGGGTACATGTCATAAGCATTGCGCGCAGCGACTTGAAATGCTACCAATGACAATTCAAGAACTCCAGACCCGGCCTGTTCTGTTCAAAACTTGTTACGAACAAGATAAGTATATTCATCGTACATGTCATATAGCGAGCGATTACTATGTTCTTTGATTGCCTTGGCTGCAACATGCATTAATGATCTTGTATCTCCATCATAGTCTACTTCGATCTCATTTCATTTGTAATGTGATGGTACTTTTATTCCCAATTACTACACTATGGTTATAAAACAATTACATACTCAATGTTGTTGTTGCCAGGTCACGGACACATATTATGCTAGAAGTACAGGGTTGATAAAGGTATAGCCTTTGGTATGATGTCGCTCTGGGGGTTAGGAGTAGATTAGTGCACACGGTGTTTCTCGTTCGCGCTTTCCCGGCGGCATTTTGTGCCATTTAGTGGCCTTGAATCCACATCACAGCTCACATCCAGGAGAGATAGATAGAGGGAGAGAGAGAGAGAGAGAGAGAGAGAGAGAGAATGGGGTCCTTGAACTTGGAAATCCGAGTACATAATTCATCAGCACCAGTGGTTTCCCCGAGAGGCATGTGTACTGCCTACCGATTGGGAAGTGGTTTCGTAGAGTGCAATGGCTAAGTACGTATTCGGTGACCGGATAATGTACTTATAAATAAACTTGGCTACTCTATTGATACACGTTCATTTTGTCGCTGTGTTCCCCCCCCCCCCCCCCCCCGTTGTATGCATACCCTGCATTTCGACATACGCGTAAATCGTTTCCGTACCTGCGTAAAATCAAGTCTTCTGTGCAGCCGGTGCGACCTTCGATGTCTGAATGGTGCGCAGTGCTATACAGTGTATCCCATACTAGATTTGCTGACGTTGTGGTAGACCCTGATGTTAATCACTGCGCAATCTTTATTCATGAAATGCAACATGACATTCGGTTTTGTCTGGTAGATTTGAGGGTTTATGAAAAGGCTCTTGACATCTTTCATGCAATGGCATGTCAGGTCAGTGACACGAGGAACATCTATTTCTGTGTGTGTTGCACGTGACTTTTCCAGAAGCACTTTTATCATAGAGCAACAGGTTGTCTGTCACACAAAGGGTTAGGCGGATATACTTCTCGGTTTTTTTTTTACACCATCGGTCGAACGATACAGTGTAATATACAATACTGAAGAAATTGTGGAAAAAGAAGAGCCGGTTACTTAGCGTGAGGTAAGATGGCAGCTGGAAAAAAACTACCAGACTAGACACCGAGGACAAACACTACAAGAAAGGGCAGACAATGCTGTAGAATGTACGGAAAACATGACAAAAGAAGCATTGCCTATGATCGAAGAGGAGTAAAGTAGAAAATGCATGAAAAACCTTTTTTTAATTCAGCGGTTTTCTTCTTTTCGAGTGTTTACGCCATTCATGTCCAGAGCTGGGCACCGGATCGACCTCGCTCGGGGGGTGGACTACGCCGGGTCTTCAGGGGTACACGGTTCTGACAGGTGGGGTAGCTAGATCAACAGGTGGTCGGCTCTATGTTCGGCTCTACGGTCACGTAGTGGAGGTCCTTGGTTTCACCCCAACGATCCTTGGATTCAACATCCTTATCGTAAACACATGTCTGCATCAGGGATTTGCAGCGCCCGGTGCCCATCCTCAGACGGTTTAAAGGGATAAACTACCGCCAAAATAAGTTGTTTTCAATAGGAGTAGAAATATGAAAGAGACGAATCAGCGAAGGTTTGATGAAAATCTGTCAAAGGATAAGATAGTTGTAATCTTTTGAAATATCAATTTTGTGACGTCACGTGCGAGGTGCTCTCCCATATATTGTGTACAGTATGATTACATAAATTGCTCTTTTTCTGTTTTTTTTTTAAAAAGGAAAATTTTGTTGTGCGTGAAAACGTGTCTCTAATATGTATCAAATGCACAGGTAGAACGATGCATATCCTTTAGAGCAAATGTTTATTTAAAAAAATAGTTGTACACAACATATGGGAAAGCACCTCGCACGTGACGTCACAAAATAAAGAAAATTGATAGATCATAATTATCATTTGACGGATTTTGATCAAACCCTCGCTATTATGTTTCTTTCATATTTCTGCTTTCATTGAAACCAAATTAATTTCAGGGTGGACTATCCCTTTAAATCCACCGCAGACGACACGATTCGATCAGTCGTACGACTCTACGGCGACTAGTTGAATCTCCAAACCCGATCATTGAATTTATACAGGAAGGTGACGTCACGTTTTTAGTCGTAGGCCCTTACGACTAGAGTGACGTGGCAGAATCGTGTCGCCTGGCATATACCTCACTGCACCGTAGATGTGGACGTGGTGGGAGTACGTTATCCCAGAAAACCGAGTAGCAGAGGTTCTTAGAAGTTGAGAAAAGCATGCGTGTTTTGGTTGGAGTTAAATGGCTATACATCATCACTAGGCGCAGTGTTAAGTAAGGTATTAAATACGGAGGGCTAACACGTGAACTGTCATTTATAAAACGTTTCTTCTTTCTCGTTTGTACTGTACTGAGCATGCGCGCGCATTTACCACGCCCATACAGCCTGTTGACGTAGTCTGCAATCTACTTTCCACTCTCTCCCTCCCTCTACCCCCTCTCTCTTTCTCTCTCCCTATCTCGTTCGTGAACACACACACACACACACACACACACACACACACACGCGCGCGCGCACACACACTCACACACATTCACTCACACTTTATCCAATACTTATTTTAATACTTGCTAACAAATCACACGCACGCAAACACGCACACGCACACACACACACACACACACACACACACACACACACACACACACACACACACACACACGCCATAACACATTCGCGCACATAAACACCCTCCCACAAACCCAGACGTCAAACAAACCCATGAATGCAGCACTACCCCCACCATCCCCTTTCGACCCATCACACCACCGATATGCACCGTTCCACACCCACATAGAAACCTCATCTCCCACGCCGCTGCCTCCCCGCCACACCTCTAGAGACCAAACAATGCCCTTTCCGAACTCGGCAAAGTACCTCTACACCCCAATTATCCTGATTTCTACGATGAACTGATCCGACCATATCATGTTCGGAGCTGCATTCAAAGTTGTTCCCGGGCCCTACATCTACGATTTGCTTGCATTGAAATCGACGTTTCCTCGCTTCACCCCATCGATCCACGGTAAGAGAGCCGTCTCTCTTTTAGAGGCGACCAGAGAGTACCCGCAATGTCGCACGAGAGAAAGAGAGACGGAGGGAAAAAAGAGACAGAGAAAGTATCTCTCGAGAAGATCGACCTCATTCTATTTGGACCCGGACTATTAAAGCTATAGAAGGGGCGCCGCGCTATATCACGATTCACCACGCGACGCCTTGTATGCTTTGTGCACGGAGACCGATGCTTCGTCCGCTCCCAATGACATGCAAGAGGCAATAACCCATTCATAGCAACTTCATACGGTCGTGCATTGTAAGGCGCGCCAATCCGTGGATAGTCTTACTCAATTAGGGGATTTATAAAGGCACTGACCTGAGATGGATAGCTCAGGTCAATGCACGAATGATCCAACTTGAAGTCTATATCATATGTGTCATTGATACGCCATTTTCTGCACATACACATCCCATAGAACATCAGTTCAAATGGCGCACAAAATTATTATTCATCGTGGGCACCAGCATGGGATGAATCTGACAGAAGGGGGGGGGGGGGGGGATGACCCTGCCACGTGACGGAGGGGCGGGGACTTTCCACCCAAACTTCCCCGATTCGAGCGGTGGCTCACACTTTTTTTCACTTCTCCTGACCTGACTACCCAATGCCCACAAGAATTTCACGGGATTGTTGTTCGACTGTCCACTAGGTCCATTCTCTGCATATTTGACAGACTTCTGGACTTTATTAGATTTTGTACTGCCATTCACTTTCTAGTTTCTACACCGGAAAGAAGGGACTGAATTGATAATCTTTGCCCTATGATTGAAGCCCACCCCAGAGGTGAGAAATGTTCTTGAAGGGCGGCGTTACTTTTAGTGCTATTATGAGAAATAAATATAAAGTCGGCATATACACTGAGGCAAGCAATTTGTAAAAATTGAGGTATTCCTACAAGATGTTAAAGTTTTTTTTGTCATTTTACCCTGATTATCATGGATTAACCTTCGGCCACTCTTGCAGTTCGTAGAATGAAAATGCATTAGATGAGACGATATATAATTGGCCTTGCACGTTATGTACTCCGTGCTAGTGATGATGGTTTTTCCACCTTTTTCACAACCTTCTCCAGTTTAACCCAATTTTACAATGCAACATGACCCAGACTTGCACATACATACATACACACTCCCACTAAATATTGCACATATACATTCAGTACACAAACACATGCACACACATAACCACACACGCATACACACAAACACACACCCACATTAACAAACATGTCACACACACACACTAGCACACACGTCACACACAAACACACACTCACACACATTAACGCACAGGTCACACACAAAAACGCAAACACAAACACACACACACACACGCACGAACACATACAGGCACACACAACTGCAACCGCACATACTTTCACGAACTCACACTTGTAGATATTCCCACGCAACTACATTTTGACTGCGCACAGTCGTGACAGTACAGGAATGGCAACTGGAGTTAAGTTCCAGAGCAGAGAGCCTTTTCTTCCCCCGCTTTGGCTCACCGCTGGTGTCAAGTTGGCAGGGAGTCACAATGCGGGACGGACGCCCCGGCCCGCCGGACCTGCCGGGTAAACACTGCGGATCGAGGAAAGGGGGGCAAATAGCTCAAAGCCGACGTTTCCAAGTCAATACATTATACATTTACGCGATATTCTTGTCATCGTGCGCCTCCTGGTAAATAATGGAAATGGAAAGCTGGAAAGACTCCGAGGTTAGAGGCCTGTCAGTAGTGGATGTGGGGAGAATATGCGTGTATGTATGTGTGTGTGTGTATGTGTGTGTGTGTGCGTGTATGTGTGTGTGTGCGTGTGCATGATAGATTTAGATTGTAAAAGATTGTAAAGGTCAATCGATGCAATTCGAAATTCAAATGAGTAAAAAAATAAACAAAACTGTAATTGATATTTCTTTTTTTTTAGTTAGGAAAAGTTCACCTTTGTAAAAAATGACATGCTTTTTTTTTATGAATGAAATCACACAAAAAAATAAAAAGATTATAGCACGAAAAAGCTAATTGGTATTTTTTTTCTGGCTTTTGTTTTGCTTTTTTTGCTTATTGTAATACAATTATGTGTAGCTAATCTTGATTTTTTTTTGTATCCGGTTGCATCAAATAAAATTGCGGTCTTATGTCTTATTTGAGTGGAACTGAACAAAAAATATTGAAAAAAGTGGGTGTTTTGTGTGTGTGTGTGTGTGTGTGTGTGTGTGTGTGTGTGTGTGTGTGTGTGTGTGTGTGCGTGTTTGTGTGGAGGAGGGCTGGGGTAGGGAAGGGGGGGGGGCAAAAAAACCCATCTCAAGAAGTACCGGTATGCACTTAAATATTTCGCTAACAAATACTATACTCCGTGAACGTTGGATCTATCTATCATGTCTATGGCATGTATTAGCAATGAATTCTCGTCGCCCTCGAAATCATCGTACAGTAAGTGCACTTGAACTAATCAACGCTCCTCCTGATGTTTCCATCTCGCTAGATAGTATGTACAAGAAGTCAACATTTGTGACATGCTCAGATCACAATTCATGTATCAGATCACATTTCACTTGTGTGCGTGAAGTGTTTTCGTGTGTGTGTGCATGTGTGTGAGTATGCTGATTTCTTTTCTGGGGACCTACCCCTACAAGATTCTGCTTTCCTGTATGTTCCCCTACATAACTTATTATATAACTTCAGATGAATGAAATGTACATTCTGTAGATTAATTTATACATCCTGCATGTAAGATCGATATTTTATGTGATTTATATACTTCATTTTATGTATACATGCGAGTATTAATTTTGTTTAATATTGCTTCGATCTCCGGATGTATGTTACAAATATTATTTTGTGGAAAACTTAATAAATGAATGAATGTACAATTCATGTTTATATCACATTCCAAGTTATGTTTTCCAGGATGAGGTTCAAAAGGGCATGAGACATGAACACCCCTTTTTCCTTCATTATAATCTGATCTTGCTGACCCAAATGTAAATGCATGTTTTTTTTAATAAATGAAAAAGTAATGAATAAGCAAACTTCATGATGAATTAATGATGGAAAAGCGATGTGCGTTCGAGATTAAATATTCAAACTGCGATCTGCTTCGTAACCTGCAAACGCAGAATTCTCCATTGGTAAACAAAGATTTCCACCAGGAAATACGCGTGAGATCTGATCATAATCATGGATTCTCACTGGGAAGATTGTATCATACGCCCTGGATACACCGCCCTCTTCTCCAAAGAACACGCGATGGAGGCGGATGCAGAGAGGGCGGGATGGGGGAGTAGTGCGGATCGGGAGGGGGTATCTTTATTAAGATATCAAACATTCCTCCTTGCTATTCAGGGTCTGTGCAACTTATTCTGTTGTCACACAAAATACAAATCCATAAATTTTAGTTAAACGGCTTCCAATCTCATTCTCCGTTACGGCTCTCACTTCAGTCATCAAATTTATAATTTATGATGAAAGCGGCCCTTACCATAATTGCATGATAACATGGCTAAAGAGACAGCGTCTCATCACGAAGCTTATCGGAAGATTTTTTTTTTGAGCTGGTGATGACGCATGGTCACGGCCTATTGCGGCCGGCTTCTCCCTTAAAATAGATTAGCACAGCTAGAAAAGTAGCAGGTGGTTACAGTCGCGCGCCAACACACGCCGCTCACAAATGCGAGGAGACACGGCCCCCTAATGAACAGCTCTGGTGTACGGTAAGGCGGGTGGGGAGGGGTGCCGAGGCGGGGGTAAGGTGGTGGTGCTGGTGGTGCTGGTTGGGAGGGGGAGGGGCACCGTGGTATATCAAAAGCCCTTACGTGCGAGGAGACATGGCCTCTGAATGAAGAGATCTGTCGTTCGGCGAAGTAGTTGTGCCGGTGCTGTGGTTAGGTGTTGCTGGTGGTGGTGGTGGGGGTGAAGGAGGGGGGTGGGGTGGGGTGGGGGTGGTGAGGGGCAACATAGTACATCAAAAGCTTTTACTTGCGAGGACACATGGTCTCCTAATAAATAGTTCTGGTTGGTGGTAAAAGGGCGGGCCGGGGAGGAGAACAGGGGTTGTGGCAAGGTGGTGGTGGTGGTGGCGGCGGCGGTTGTTGGGGGAGGGGGAGGGGGCACCATGGAACATCAAAAGCTCTTAATTGCGAGAAAACATGGTCTTCTAATGAAGACCTCTGGTGTGCGGGAACAGGGCGGGTGGGGACGGGTGCCATGGATATGGTAAGGTGGTGGTGGTTGAGAGAGGGGAGGGGCACCATGGTACATTAAAAGCTCTAACGTGCGAGGAGACATGGTCCCCTAAAGACGATCTCTGGTGTGCGGTAATAGGGTGGGCGGGGAGAGGTGCCGGGGCTGTGGGATGGTAGACATGGTAGAGGTGGTGGTGGTGGTGGTGGTGGTGGTGGTGGTGGTGATGGTGGTGGTGGTGGTGGAGGTGGCTGGGAGAGGGGAGGGGGCACCATGGAACATCAAAAGCTCTTAAGTGCGAGGAGACATGGTCTCCTAATGAAGAACTCTGGTGTAAGGTAATAGGGCGGGCGGGGAGGGGTACCGCGGCTGTGGTAAGGTGTTGCTCAATATAGGGGCAACTGTGGGAAGATGCTCTGGAGGGCGTTTCATGAAAAATTTACGTTTGACAAGCTGTCTTTTACCATAGTAACAGTCAGAGGCTAGTGCTTCTCAACCAATCAAAACCGAGGGTATCACTGAAGTTGTCAGCACTGACCGTTTGGTCAGTGCTGACAACGTTCATGAAATGCCCTCCTGGCTCCACATGGAGACACATTTTCTTTCTAAACATGCTAAATGTATGGAATTTATGTGCATTACTGGTGAAAAATACACACATGGAACCAAAATACCACTTTTTTTCTGAGCTTTGCATAAACAAATAAAAGATACAGCTAAGTCTCATTTGAACAGCTAAATAATAGAAAAGGTAATAAGGCAGACTTTCAAATGAATGGACTCGAGAGGTACGTAGAACGAGATGAGGGTGGGGGCAATGGACTCGTGTGGCAATGGACTCACTATAGTTCGCTTTAGTTCCCCTTCATGCTTGAGGTAATGACATGTGACCAGAGATAGAGTATGGACTAGTAGCGTTTTGTCTCTCTTAGGGGGGTCATTCGAAACCCAGGGACACGTGAATCTTGTCCCTCTCCTTAATTGAGTCACGGTGCTGCCCACTGTAACCTTAAGCGCATAAACACCACTCGTCAAGAGCACAACCATGCAATGGCGTGTGCGTTCGTGATTGCAGGAAGCCACGTGACAAAACACACCATCAGTAACTATAAACAAAGGCGGAAGAAGGGTGCACGATTTCTGTGTTAAGCATTATGTGTAAAATAGTATATGATGTATAGCAATGAACTAAAAGACGCACACTGTGTCCTTTTATTCCATCAACGATTCCATCTTATATTCTCCTTCAAAGGTACACGTTGTGTTTATCGAGTGTTTTTTCAATAACATTGCGGGAAATAGTGGGCCGACCTCTTCCAATTTCCGTTTTACCACGTATGCCCCCCAAACATGGCATCATTTCCCACGATACCCATCTGTTTTTCATCCCCGATGTTCATCCCCAAGAAAGAGAGAGGGGGAGTGTGTGAGAGAGAGAGAAAGAAAGAAAGAGAGAGAGAGAGAGAGTAAGAGAATGCGAGAGATATATTTATATATACATTTACATTGAAAAAGGTTTATCCCCGATGTTAATCCCCGAGATAGAGAAAGAGAAAAAGAAAGAAAAGAGATAAAAAGTGAGTGAGAGAGAGAGAGAGAGAGAGAGAGAGAGAGAGAGAGAGAGAGAGAGAGAGAGAAAGAAATATATATATTTAAATTGAAAGATGTTGATCCCCGAGGTGAGACGCGATCCTTATCATTAGACCCTGAGACTCATTTGTAGGTCGGGCATCAATGCAAAGAGAAAACGAGTACCCTGCTATCAGATGTCGCACCCCGCAGCCATCGGGGCCGGATGGTTATTCAAAAATCCCTATCAAACGCTCCTTTTCTTTCCTTTTTTTTTCTATTCGCTGGTGATCATAAAAAACATACTTCTGTCTCCCATAACGCATCAGCGAAAATATCCTCCAATGATAAGAGCGTAGGTGGCGATGGAGGCGCCGTGCGGTGGTGGGTATGTAGGGAGAGAGAGGGGGAGAGGAAAGGGTGCGTTCAAGATAACGATGTTATCATTCAGTGCTGTAATTGGAAATTGTACGTTTTTAAGAACATTATTAAAACGAATATGAGAAAGAATAAACGCCACAAGTATCGTGGTTGTTTTGTTCTGAGTGTGTCAGGAAAACTCAGTAGAATGCTAATCCAAACCCATTTCCATACCACCACATGCACATCATTAGTAGGGTCGCTATGGAGAGCATAGACATGAAAGCGGTACAAGAGGATAGGGGATGCACCGCCCATCCCCCTTCCCACCTCCATTACACACATCTCAACCCCTTTTCACTATTCCATCTGATTCCCTAATTCGAAAGCAGTCAGATAATTACTTTTCCACGAGGACACACAAATCGTGGTGAGTAGAATGTGATATATATCGTGTCTGCGGAATCTCTTACGTCTGTCTAGGGATGCTTGGGCTGTCGTAGTACTGGCCCACTTAGCTCATGCAGTAGTGGTGTCCGTTCTCATCCTTCAGAGGCGCCTCAACGTTAACATGAAAAAGAAGACACTTCAAATCGAAGAGGGACGGGGTGCACCCGAGAGGAGCGAAAACGAAAACATGGAAACATAAGCATGTTAAGGAGGATACACATGACCAGAGAGGAGATGGAAGAGTAAATAGAGGGAAGGGGGAATTGAGAGAACAGAGAAAATAAAGATGAAAAAGGAGAAAATAATGGATGACGAACAGACACGTATAAATGTTTCGGTAACAACCATAAACGTGATAAATGTATAATCACGGGTACGTATGTTGATTTGATTGTCTGTTTGTGTGTTATACTGCGGTGGTTGAGAAAGATGATTGTGACAGACATCACAAAGAGAAATACACATATATATATGTGTATATGCCTTCACATTTCAGAACAGATATACAATAACGGTTTAGCCAACCTTACGTTCGCCTTACAAGCGAAACAATCTAATAACGTTTCGTACGAAGAGGGAGATGGTTTGAGAAAAGCACATAATCCCCTCATATTGGAAAGATACGTGATCGAGATTACAGGCAGGAATCCACATGGGAAAAGAGCACAATTTATCCATTTGTGTTATCTATCATATTGTGATACGCCAGCTATCATTACGTCGGGATTGACGACTATTGTACGTTCTGTCCTCTGAACCAATCCAATGGGTAGAGAGGTGGTTTTATATTCGTTTGCGTGGCGGTTGTGGCTTCTAATGTTGTGTTTGAATGCTCTATATTCGGAGAAAGAGAATTGAAGAAAGGCAATGAGAACGAGGGTGAGAAAGGCAGAGAGTGAGAGAGATTTTTGTATCTGAGATTCCTTCCATGCGCTCTCAGCGAGCTATGAAAACAGTTTTCCTTTTAGCTCCGATCTTCAAAGTAAAAAAACTGGTCACCAATTCTTATTCTAAATTATTTGTATTTCATGGCTGCTGTCATTCAACAACGGCATTCATTTGCACTTTAAACTCTACCCCCCATCTGCATCCTGATGTACGGTATATTTGCCGAGAGAATTATCGTAAAGCCCTGCTCACCAGCCTTTCCCCTAGTTGGAGGTGGAGCATTATACCCCTTCCCCGAGTTGGAGGGGGAGCATTATACCCCCCCCCCCCCCCGAGTTGGAGGGGACCGTTCCACCCCTTCCGCGAGTTGGAGGGGGAAGCATCACACCCCCTTCCCATAGTTGGAGGGGGAATTATCGCACCCCTTCCCGAGTTGGAGGGGGAGCATTACACCCCTTCCCCGTGTTGGAGGGGGGGGGGGGGGATCCCCCTTCCCCACTGGTTGGAAGGGGGGGGGGGGGATTACATCCCCTTCCAATCTACTGATGCATTTCAGAGTAGCGATCCGTGGATGAAAGGTTAAACTGTTTGCTGCCAGCCGGGGCGAATGACTGCACATGTTTACAACCAAACACGCTGAACTGGTCCGCTCAGGCGGCTTGCCTTACCATCCAGGAGGCACGCGAAACCCACT
>OZ022584.1:10679097-10718275 GCA_963669155.1 Arbacia lixula
CTATATAGGTACTAGATCATATTCTCTTCGAAGTATGTTCTTCTACATTTATTTATCATGTTTGCAGTGGCTTTTGCACAACTTTCCATTTAAGGCTTGCTGTTACGTCACCTTAAACATTGTATATACCGTAGTGGGATTTCATTCATACTTTGTGTATATTTACTTTTTTTTCATGTAGACTATGCACCTATACACACACACGCACACACACACACGCGTAAACACGTACACATACACCCACACACACGCACACACACACGCGCGTAAACACATACACATACGCCCACACACACGCACACATGCATACGCACCTATACACACACGCACGCACACACACACGTACACACATACATACACACACACATACATACACACATACATGACATAGAGACGAATGAAGATGCTGCATGCAAATTGAGTATCCCAAAACAGAGATACCAAGCTCCATCCGGCGGCTCGCTTTACGCTGCGGCCTGCCACCCGATGCCCCAGCGCTCCCCGTAGTGTGAGCACCCAGAAACACTAACTTTTCCCGCCGCAATACAAGATCGAATGACCAAAATCTAATGAGTTTTCTTCTTCTCCTCTCTTTGACACCGGAGAAGCGAGCTAAGAGAGTTGAAACCAGAGATAAAGGTCAGAAGGCGTCGTTTGTGAACGGACTTGGTGGCGAATAGGGACCCCCGCGAACATGATAGAAAATTTTGCCAGTCTATAGTTCCCTTGCTATTCAACCCCTCCGTGTGTTATTTAGCGGTACGCTAGTTTCAGGTGGCGGGCATCTATACTTTAGCGGTCCTCTCGTACCTTCCCCCCCACATGTCAAGTTCAACCGCTCTTCCTCGGCCTAGAGAGAGGTGGACATATTATACTTTCATCCCTGGCGTGCCGCTACGGGCATATATTGTTTTGATCCCTTGGTAAATGACTCTCCGCCAGGTACAGGTAGGAGTGTGCAAACATGTTTAACTCTTGACGTGCTTTTCTTCTTCATTACTGCATACAATTGCCATACATCGGCATTCCCTCCGGCGCGTGAAGGATTAATGACGTCGTACGCGTACAGTCAGCTAATCTTGCGTCCGTCACCAGTTGTCACCTCTTTCTTCAAATTTTCCCATCTTTTTCTCGGACCAATAGGAAAGTGCATTTCATGCTCCGATAGCGATGCTAGGCCTAGTTACGACTGGGAAGAATCAGGCATGACGGAAATGGTTTTGCCACCACAACAGGAAATTAAAATTCGTAGGTCTTCTGTGACCACCGTATGCACTTTTGTTTTTGTTTTAGATGCTTATTTTAGGTCATTGTTTTTTTTCACTTGCATTGGTAGGGTCCATGGTCAGACGGTCTTATGAGCGTGCGTGTTAACTAAGTCATTAAACAAAAATCACATCGTTGTTTAGCTCAATGATGTTGATCATTTCAACTTTGTATTTAATTCGTTGTTTTAATGATCGATTTTGATCATAAAAAGCCTCAACACATTCACAGTAATGTAGTGTTCGCTCTAGTCATTGATTAATTTTTATAAGATCTGATAAATATTTTTGCTTCATGTTGCATACTAAACGAATTTTTATATTAGGCTGCGCCTTACTCTTTTATATTCTTAGATTGTAGTTTTACAAACAACTCTTATGGAACACTTTTTCCCCGCTGGAACAGAAGAAGTTACTATTGATTCCAGAACATTAGTCAAGGAGTCCTACCAGAGGTAAAGAGTGGTAAAGAAATGTCCCCATGAGTACAGTTTCGTTCACTTCTCACCCTCCGAGGCGTTCTCTTCTCTCTCCTTATCTCTATGTCTCTCTCTCTCTTCCCCCCCCCTCTCTCTCTCTCTCTCTCTCTCTCTCTCTCTTTTTCTCTCTCTCTCTTTCTCCCCCTCTATCTCAGTCTCTCTCTGTCTCCCCCTTTCTCTCTCTCTCTCTCTCTCTCTCTCTCTCTCTCTCTCTCTCTCCCTCTCTCTCTCCCTCTCGTGGTGTTGTTCCCCGATTATTGTCCTGTATATAACTGAATCAAAAGGAAGCGCTCACAGTATCAATCCGCAGGCAGATGGATGAACTAGTCCCCGAGTTACTCAATCCTTGGCGTAGAAATTGATGACCATTTGACCCCCTTTTTTTGCTAGCGGTGACGCCCAATCAAATGGATCCCCCATACCGTGCAAAATACGCGACAGATGTGCGGTGCAGCAACCCACCCTCTCAAATCTAGGTCCATATCGCAATCAGATTTCGTCTTTAGACGAGCGATGAGGTTGCTGCGTCTTAATATTACTCGTAGATTTCACAACTGTCTTTATTTTCTTTGGGTGATATATCTACAATCTTCAGCACCGGAAGATGAGATTGTAGAACGGATCTCTGGACGCATTCACCATGTTCACGTACATTTGATGCACCTTTGTTGCTATGATCAGCCAATGTGATGTTTTACGCTGTTAAAGGGTGCACGGTTACATACAACGTGTTATATTTACATGTAGCGAGATATACGTATAACTCTAATACTCTCTCTCTCTCTCTCTGTCTCTCTCTCTCTTTCTACATACAAAACACAAGGCAATGAACACACCGGGGAAGAATATTTCGGTGACATTTCTGCCACAGGCCTTTACGTGAAGTACTGAAATATACATCATAACAATCAAGGCGGTATGATTATTACTAATGGACGAACTGGGGTAAAAAGCAGGAATTCCGGAATGAGATCATGTTCGTCCGCTTCGTTGTTACTCATACCGCCCTAGTCCTGCCATCATATGACCTTCAATGTTGTGCCATGATTACATTAATATATAAACATCCCCGGTAACCTTGTGATATATTTAAAGACACATATATCAAATTAAGACGGCAATTAGCCCTGATCTAAATATGCTCCATATGGCAATTAGGGTTACCATTTGGTTACGGTAGACGGGAGGGCAGGTCGTGGTGTGTCTTTATTATCATTTTTAAAGGGAGTGAGGGTTGTTAGGCTGGGTTAGTTTGAGATGTGTAGTGGGATTATACGACATACACGAGCGATCTGGGACACGCGAATGATGAAGTTTTAGCATACATAGAAGAGAGAGGGGGGGGGGGGAGAGAGAGAGAGAGAGAGAGAGAGAGAGAGAGAGAGAGAGAGAGAGAGAGAGAGAGAGAGAGATTACTTCACCAAAACAGACAGGGACAGAATGAAAGACACTGAATGGATCAGAGAGAGAGAGAGAGAGAGAGAGAGAGAGAGAGAGAGAGAGGGAGACAGAAAGATGGATATAGAGATAGAAAATGCGCACGCGCGTGTGTGTGTGTGTGAGAGAGAGAGGGGAGTGGGCTTGCAAACACTTAAAGAAATGTAATACATGAAAGAACTTTTTGGGCCATAATTGAATCGTCAACAATGGCAGTGGCCATAAATAATGGCACAAAGACGAATTAATTGAATTGACTGGGTGTTTCATCTTCTAGATTATAATTGTTTCATGTTTGTTGCATTTATACGAAGGTAAATAAGGTGAGTGAGCTATTAAATTGCACGTTTGTCAAGTTTCAAAGGTGTTAAATTCGTCATTACGTCATATGAGACACAAAAAACGCAGTTCATTCCAAGTCATTTCGTGAAAATTAACTATTCAGTCGAAAGTGTGCCCTGTTTAAACGCGACAGGTCATAAATCATGGACCTATCATGGATGGACTGCGCTAGGATTGACTTCCTTTGATCTATGAGGTCCGCCGCCTCATAAAAATCCAAGACATTCAGGTGTTTTAAACAACTAGCTGTATTTCTAATCAGGTTGTGCCTTCCTCTGAATAACAAAAGAAAATCTGTTTTGAAAAGTATGCCAACCGTTCAGCCTTCGCTGGGCGCTCGTTGCTGATCTTTTTACACACACTATGAATTGGTTTTGGGGTAAGCGAAGGGAAACTTTGAAAAAATTATAGAAAAAAATTGGTCCGTAACTTTTTCGGACACCTCCGCACACGAAATTGAGGTTGTTTCCATGAAAGATGAAACACTCAATAAACGATTTACAAGATATTTTTAAGGAAATATGATTTGGAAATGTGTGATATGGAGGCATTTCTCTGGCATGTTTTCTACAGTATTCTCATTTTATCACAAAAACGAAGCTACAATATAATCTGAAATTTACAGAATCGTATCTTTATAATATGTAATACTACTGCACATGCACTTCAGTTCATGTAGTGGTTCTGAAATCTTCTGCGCATACAGAATATATATTCCTCAAAATGCATCCTACATTTTGTCATGCTTGTTTGGCGGCGGATCTCCCTCGATCAAAGAGCCAAACGCGTAAAATATTCCATTGTGACATCAATGCACACGACTGCTGTAGGAATAAATTACACTTCGTGCTGACTCCATTCCTTACACCTCTCTGCATAAATATACGATGGAGCATAATTAAAATGACCCACTTTTTAGCTCTTTGTAAATTGGTTGCTCGTCTATAGTGGGCAGGCGCTGCGACTGGCTGGAGTTAGTATCGCTTACGCTAATTGGGCGTTTAGATATGAAAAGACGGCTATAGAAGCCTAAACACATCGTCATATACAGCGGATGCGCAGCTGGGAAGTAGGTAGGTGAGAGGTGTGTGTGTATGTGTGTGTGTGTGTGTGTGAGTGTATATATGTGTACGTGTATATGTGCGTATGTGCGTATGTGCGTGTGTGTGTGTGAATGTGTGTGTGTGTGTGTGTGTGTGTGCGTGTTTGCGTGTGTGTGAGGGGGGGGGGGGGTTGGGTTGTAGCGGAAATATCAGTAGAAGATTGAACATAACCATGAAACCTTTTCTGTATTAAGAGACAATGTGCTGCTCTATGTGGTTTCCGTGTATTACGTTTGCAGATATACAACAATAGCAGATAACAGATAGCAGGGTTAACTCTTGACGTGTCACTGGTGAATTCTTTCACCAATAATACACACAAATCCCAATAGAGCAGCATTTTGTCCGGCACACAAAGGGTTAAAGACAACGTTATGTGTCCCATGCTATGCTAGTGGCAGTGGTGGTGTTAGTGGCGGAGGTGAAGGGTTTGTTGAAAGGATGCGGAGGGGTCTTTGCTTAATATTACCGAAAGAAAAAATAAAGTGGATTCAGACACCTTTCAACCAATCTCTTTTTATGCTCTTTAACCCCCTGTGCCTCTCCTACGCCCCCCTCCAAAAACAACATCACACACAACAAATTGTTGATATGTTTACAGGCACGTTTTTGTAATGTATTTGTTTTTGTCACAATCATTTACTTGTCCTATTTTCCTTCTTTAAAAGGGATCTTGTTCCACAAGGCCATTCGGTTTTATTTTAGTTCTTTTCAACAAATGTTTGTAAATAATTGATTGTCATTTTGTATTGTAAACGTCGATGCTTATGTAGTCTTTATCGAAAGTGAAATGAATAAATGAAAGAAGGAAACAAAGCAAAACGAAACTCCAAGTAAAACAAACTTGTGTCATTGTTAACATTGACCGATTGAAGGTCTATAGACTGACCATCTGGAATTAATCATGACAGAGAAGGAGGGCGAAATACCATGACGCCCCCCCCCCCTCCTCCAGAGGATACCACCATGATCATTACCCACGTGACCATCATGATGAGCCTTGGTGGTCGTGACGGGTGCTTCCACTACACTTCGCTCGCATCGATGAGACATCTTGTGTCCGGCTTTGCGATCGCCGCGTCTTAAAGGAGTCCGAAATCCTAGCAATGCATTGGGTTGGAAAGCTGAAACAAAATCAAAGAAAGAGATAAAACAAAAATTTGAAGAAAAAAAAAAGCTCAGACATATTTTAAGGAAGATGTGATTTTTTTTTTAATCGTGAATACCTAGCACTGAATTTTAACCAGAAACACACAATAATAACTCCAACTTTGGTCCGCTTATGACCTGTGCGCGTCATTGCTATTTTTCGTTTGTACCATGCGTAAACTCGACAGCACCCAGATCATGTTTGTTTATCTTGGATCTACAAAACAAGATTATATCGCAAGTGGTTAACAGTTTTTGAAACGCATACACCTTTCTCATAACATGTTTGATTTCATCTCAAATTATTTCCGATTTTTTGTATGCGTTGTTCCCTTTCGTTTACTTCAACTTAAACACCAGGGTGGTATTCCCCTTTAAGTCTCTCCTAATAATTCAGGAAGCGTGCATCGCATTGCACTAGCCGTTCACCGCTACGCCCGGCTGCTTCCATTATTATGGCCGGTAAGCCAGCCCGCGCATGACGGCACGGCATCAAAGCGCTAACCAAGGGAAGCCAATCGATTCCAATAGCTGCTAATAGCCTTCATGGTAATGATAGTCCCTCATGATGCTGCCACCACCGCCAAAAAGAAACCCCCTTCTCGCAGTATTAGACTAGCCCGTCGCCGTCCCTCCGTTCAAGTGCGACATGAACACCAAGGTTTTTAAAAGTTACACGGACATAATTATAAAATGAAGACGACGCCACTATCCATAATGCAGTTGCTGCTCCAAATCAGTCACTATTCGTTATCATCACGCACGTTTGGCTTACTTCATGAAAAAGTAATTAGAGATCGTTAAGCTAGAAAAGGGAAGGCAGGATGTGTTCAAACACGAACAAAGTGATTATAATTACGACAAAGATAAAAGAAATATAAATTGTAAATGAATCCAAGTGGATTCGTTTGTAAAATGACATGGCGGATTCTCTGCGATTCTCCGACCACTGCGATAGGACAACTGTTCGATTATATTGTATAGGAGTTTAGCCTGACTTTCAGGCTTTTTAGCATTTCTAAACCAAATAAATAAAAAAATGAGGTCTGGTTGCAGTCGACTACCCATTCTCCATATTCCCTCCTGCTATCTGAGAAAAGAGGGGAATGGTGATAAGTCTAGTCTTAGAATGCTGGACTCGAGTTTTCAGAAGGGATTAATGACATGACTACTCTAAGCAAGCTAAACTCTATTTTTTACTTTGGGTCAGATATATCGAACAGCATGGAAGCCAGGCTATTGGTAGTACAATCCATACTCGTCCCAGACACCATAGTACTTAGATATCCCAGTCTGGCATGTTTATTTCCTGTTGGATTTAAAAATCCTTATTCCGTGAGAGCACTGGTATCTTGACACATAATCATTAATCTCGTTTTATGATACCACCGTAAATGATTAGCATTTAAAAGGGAATTTACAAGGGGATAACGTTTTTTCTCAACTTGATATAAAAAAAGAGAAAAAATGCACTTTATTTACCCATCAATATCCCCTGGAAAGAACACGTATCATACATGTGCGTATGATATTTATTTTTTTTTCATTGATGTAATGCGTGTTATTTTGTGTCTATTTGTGTCTATTTTGCGTCTATATTTAGGACGCCGATTCACCAGTTGAGATATTTACCGACACCGCATGTCGATGCCCTCTGCTGAGAGTGACTCTGAATATCACGTCTTGAGATTTGATCATCATCACATCACCGCGAAATGCTTCTCTTTCGGATCGGAAGTTGGCTATTGCATTCCATTGTTCGCAGTTTGCGGGGTTCAAAGCCGAGATATGTATAACCACATCTTTCCACGTCTGAAGATGTAGCCTATGATTAAGGCTTTTGAGTAAGCATTCAAGATAAACTTCATTTCCAATTAAATATTGCAATACACTATACACAATGGGCGAAAATCGATACAGACAAGATTCACAATACATTTGAAAGTCCAGATTTATAGCCTGTAATATATTAACTGTTTGACTGCCGCTGGTGATTTTTTTTTTTTTTTACAATTAATTTACTCAATTCTCGTAGAGAAAGAGTTTAGCCGGGACACAAAAGGCGAAGTATCTGATCAGTAATTAACAGTTTTTACCTTGGAAAAAGGACCGAAATTAAAATCTCATTGGTTTGACATTTTTTTCAACCCGATATTGTATACGTAATGAAATAGATTGTTGGCTATGTATAACATGCACATTTAAAAAGAATTAATCTACGCATCCCTTTTCCCATCCACAACCCACTCTGGTTTTAGACTGTAAATGGGTAGCAGCGTCAGTATATCGAAATGAGTACTATTCGGTGAATAAAATGCAGTACACGAGTGCGTGGATATATAGTCCAAGCGCAACTACCGCGACTAGGTCTGAAGCATCTATTCACCCTCCCTCTTTCATGTGTGTGAGAGAATTAGGGGGGGGGGGTATATTATCCGAATCCGGACATTTAGGAGTGGCCGTAGCAGCGCATGAGAAAGAAACAAACTCCCAAAGCCTTCTACCGAGGCTACTCAATGTAGGGCGTTAAGGACCTCTCTTAAACGTGACTAAGTGCATAAACATAAGGGTGACGAGAAATCGTGTTAGCTCTATCATACGCATATTAAGTTGTTGTGCGTGACTAATGACATTCCCCGGAAGCAGATGATCAACTCCATTCTCAGTGGGAAAAATACGTAAACATTTTCATGTCAATGGACGTATTTATACGGAATAAGATAAAAGACAGTTTGTAGGAATTGACGTCATAGAAAAACATGTTTTGTCGATGTAGGGTAGTGGCGATAAGGAAGTGGTTAGAACAAAACGTTATCATCATCGATTAAGGTATCAACATTATGGATAATATATACGTAGTTAGTATTGAAGACAACGCTATTACTTACTCTTAATCTTAATCTCGCTTTAACAAGCTAAGCTTTACTGAGATTTCTCATTTTCCTCGACGCTTCAATCAAACCATTACAGATAATCGTATTTCGGGTTGAGAAATGAAACAATTATAGTTAATTCAACTCAAATGCAGCAAATTTTGGGTGTGAATATATATTGTGCAAGATTGATTGTATAAGGTAAAAATCGTGTTTTTTGGTAATCTTAATTGCAATGTAAAGACATGACACAGAATGTATAATATTTTATTTGTTTATTATTTATTTCACGTTTTATTTAGACACGGTAGTCCTTTCAGTCTCGAGGACTGCTTTCCAAAAGGCGCCCTGTGATACAAATCACGTAAACATAACAAAGTATGTAACATTCTAAGACAATTAATACAAAGATCAAAGATAACAATAACAAAGACTAACAAAAAGCACATTTGAGAAAAAAACAGATAAAAAGAAGTCACGCAAATATGTGAGTGATCCCCCCCCCCCCCCGGCCTAACGCAGTGCCCAGGTGTAGCTTATACGATGCACTTCTGATTTAAATTTTGTGAAAATAAGCGATACCTCTGTTGCAAATACAAGCCAATTGAAAAAAAAAGTTCATTCCAAGTATCTTCGAGCATAAATAAAAGGACATGCAATAATATATGGAGTGTAAGCGATGACTCCTGCGAGAACTATCGGGGCAAATCTTGACTGGCAGATCTAGTTTGTTCCCTCTGTCAGTGTCTGTCTGTCTGTCTGAATATGCAAGATGCACCGTTCCCGTATGTAACATCCACCGCGGGTCGCTACCAATCCTAGAGATATGGGTCTTTCTTCACCCTCAATCTCTGAATGAACGAAAATCATCTTTCAGAAAACGCGAGACGTATAATCCGATTATTACAGACTCAAAGCCTTTCAGATGTACTTTCATTTCGGGCGTCCGCGTAATCCAACGGTATCATTTCGGTGTCAATTGACACCACGTCACCGGTGAAAGAATACTGAAAGATTAAATCGGAATGAAAGGCTCGTTGATAACTCCCGACCCCATTCTCTTTAATTCATACAGTTCCAGTCTAAGTTATGCCGGACTTATTCTCCTCTCCAGCAGTGAGTCTCTGGTTTCCTCAGCTTCATTTCACATTTTAATTGTCGGAAGATGAGGTTTTATTTCCTGCGGTTTTACAATCTCGGCCGGTCATTACACACGTGATTGGCCGGTTGGGCCGAGCTCTCCTCGCATCGCGGGGATTACAGTGTGCTGTGATACGTACCAATGTAACCTTCTCAGTCCCGTAGGCATGTACATGTGTAAGAAACCAATGATTTTGATATAGCTTGGCATTAAGAGGTTTTAATAGGGTCTTCTTTATATCAGATATTTTGGGGAAGATCTTGTAAGTATTGGTATTAATGACAAATTTAGAAACATAGAGAGTTCGAGATCGAGAGATCGAGAGAGAGATCGAGAGAGAGAGAGAGAGAGAGAGAGAGAGAGAGAGAGTCAATCTGTTTTGAAATGCTTTACGTGGGTGTAAACTATTGGAGAAATTAAATTTCGGCCTTCCAAATTTGTATATGCTAACCCATATATCTACCATAGTAGTTATAAAGAATTATTTTCTTAGTTATTAAAGGGATAGTTCACCTTGAAGTTAAGTTTATCATCACCATCATCATCATCATCATCATCAGGCATTGTTCAACCATTGTTGGATGAAACCCTCCTCAATCAGTTTCCATTCACTTATATTTGCTGTTATTCTGTTCCATGTTGCTGTGTTTGTGTATGATGATATTTCGTCTCTCCACCTTCCCTTCTGTCGACCCTTTCTTAGCTTTCCAGTTCTTGGTTGCCATTCTTTGAGTTTCTTGTTCCATATGTTGTCTTGTGTTCTATATAAGTGTCCTGCCCATCTCCATTTCATCTCTTTAATTTTTATTATATCTTTGACCTTCGTTTCCTGTCGTATATCAGTGTACTTCACTTTGTCAAGTAATGTTAAATTGAGCATTCATCTTTCCATAGCTCTTTGTGTTTTTCTCAATTTGTGTTCCATTTCTTCAGATTTCTGCTTCATATGTCAATGTCGTTAAAATGCACTGGTCAAATATCCTTCTCCTCATAGTGATTGGTATTTTCATGTCAGTTTAAAGTTCCCCGTACATATTAAAACATCTCCACCCTCCTTTAATCCTTGTCAATACTTCTTCTTTTGTATTATCCTCCATTTTCAAGGTTTGTCCCAAGTACTTGTAACTGTCGACTTTCACTAACTGGTGATGGTTTATTCTTATTTCCTCTGTTGTTTCAAAGTTAGCCATGAATTTGGTCTTTCCCATATGCATTTCCAAGCAAACCCTTTTACTTTCAACGTGGTATAACTTGTACAGAGGTTGTAATCAGTGTCACGTCGTCTGCAAATCGTAGGTCAGTTAGTTTTTCTCCATCTATGTTGATTCCTTTTTATTCAAGGCTGGACTTTCTAAACACGTCATGCAATGCTACTGTAAAAAAATTAGGCGATAATGTGTTCCCCTGTCTGACACCTATATTTATCTTCACTTCTTTTGAAATATCATTATCGATGTGGATTCTTGCATCAGCCTCTGTGTATATATCTTCCAAGATGTGAATGTAACTTTCTTCGATTCCTATATATAAGTTAAGTTGGTTTCAGTAAAAGCAGAAATGTGAAAGAAACGCATTAGTTTGCCGAAAATCCGTCAAAGGATAAGAAAGTCATTTTCTTTTGAAATTTCAATTTTGTGACGTCAAGTGCGAGGTGCTCTCCCATATGGTGTGTGTTGTATGATTCCATAAATTGCTCTTTCTGTTTTTGACAACGGAATCATTGTTTCATAGAGATATGTGTGTAAAATCGTGTTTTCAATGATGTATCAAATGCACAGGGAAAAGGATGTACGTTTTTTGAGACAAAATTGACATTTAAAAAAAATTATATATAATATATAGGATTGCACATCGCGCGTGACATCACACAATCAAAACTTTGAAAGATCTTTACACTTTGACGGATGTTCTTCACATCTTCACTAAGATGTTTCTTTTATGTGTCTCCTTTTATTAAAACCAACTTAATCTAAGTGTGGACTACCCTTTTTAATGCGGATCTAGCTCTGCCTAGTGCGTGACTTTGTATTCCCCCCACACAGGTCCTTACACTCTTTTTAGTTAATTTATTTACATTTCCGTTGGTAAATGTCCGAACATGATGTTAACGCAAGAGTCAACTACATATCCTTTTGAGCTCTTGATTAAAGTTTTTATTCAGCTTCATTCGTTTGAATTTATGCATCCATATTACCGCACTTAAACACTGTTAAAGTCAACCTTTCATCGACACACTGTCTAATGCTGCGTATTACGTCATTATATGTCCAAATAAAAAAGAAAATTACTATATCTAATATCATACCCATGCTCCAAAAGTAGCATTCCTGTTCCTTGCAGATTTGTTCCCTGCAGATTTGAAACAATTTGATACAAAAGGCATCATATGACTTAATTGTCACTTTCTCTAATTTGAAAGTGATTTGTATGATTATATCCATTTGAGTTCTAATCACTGCTCCAGACTTTGCCCGTAGCTATACGTATCACTAGTTTAAAGACAGCCAGTCCCTTTTTCAGATCACCACAAAACCATCGAAACATTGGCAAAACATATAGAGAACTGTTAGCAAGCTCTATATTCACAATTTGAAACTGATACGTAGTGTAAAATTCAAATAATGCACGTAAACAACGTCTGATTGATAGTCTTTACCTCAGGCTCTTAGCAGTTTGTGTTGAAATATCTGCTTTATTGATTAATCTGTTTATTAAATTATAAAACGCATTATGAAAAAAAATTGTTCCATGGAAGGAATCATCTCCAAAGTTTGGTAGTTACTCATAAAATTAGCATTGCACACACGCATAATAACCACATAGATACTGCAACAAAGACTAATACTTTTTTCGTGGTACGAAAAAAGTCGGTTTGAAATTTAACGGCTGAAATTTTTTACATATACAGAAAGCTTCAACATGCTATATTCTTAGAAATGGTCTTGAATCACACTTTCTTCAATTTACGATCGTGATAGACGATTTCAAATTTTAAGCTTGCAAAAGGGACGGACAATCTTTAAGAGCTCTTTCTGAATTAGGACACTGTTAGGAAATTATATGAATCAACATTTCTTCCTTTGAACCCATGCTCTATGTAGCCGACAGGTTTTATGTTCTCAACATATTCTGTTTATATGTTTCAACAAATACACTTGTCTAGATGTGTGAATTGAATCAATAACTCTGTAAACAAACCACATATCAGCAAACAATCGTCATTTTTTTTTCAAGTAAAATATTTCAGCTGCACGCAAACATAATTGTGCAGACAGTGTTAATGATAAAACACTGCTACACATAGAATTCTGGCAATGATTGATTCAAAAAAGCGCAAGAAATCGTCAGGTGTAGAAGTCAGTCAATTTTGAAGGTAATGAGATATGTCTATGTTTATTGAATTATTCCTAATTGATAAAAAGCAAAGCTACTAGAGACAAAATGAACAATTAAAGATATTTTTTTTCAAGATGACATCGGCTAAATGTCGGTGCTGAACATGCAACATGAAATCACTGTCATGATTGTGAAATACTTTTTGACATTTATTGGTACATTTTACTATCCGTACCAATGTTTGAATGTATTATACCTACGTTTCTTCTCCTCCGTAACAGCATCGTGTTCTGAGTGATTATACATGATATAGTAAAGTTCTCGGCTTCGCATTCAAAACATACTACAGCTTAATGTGTGAATTCACATAGCTTGCATACACTGCACGTTCTCAGTTCACTACACATAAAATAAACTGAGAGTTGAAATTTACTTCACACACGCTTAGTGACGAACATTAAACAGGAATGAGCGAGTTCGTGAGTTTTGATTCTGACCAGGAAAGAACACCGAATGCATTAAACATTTGCGTTATGCATTAGCGTTGCCCCGACTATCAACGCCAGCAATCGGTCAACGCCAATATTGGCCATTTCAGGCTGCATTGCCGCCGACTGATCATTTTTCCCCGCCTCACCAGGCGACTCACAGATGGGCAAGATAACAATTCAGGATTCGGTAGATCCGAGGAAAGATTTTCAGTCGTTTGTGCCCTTTTTTGTTTTTAGTCTGTTATTATAATGATTCTATTCCGTGGATGCAAACAATTGACAGTGGATCTCAAACTTGCCGTAAACAGGAGGGTTGTGTTTAAGGTTTCGTTTCGTTGAGTTGAACATGAGCAAACGCACAATGTGTGCCGCATTTAGAGCAAGATGCGTCCTACCAATTTATACAGTTATATCAAAAGGATCGATGCACTTATCTATTGCACTTTCTTATAATTATCGTTTTATGTGAGTGCCGAGGTGCAGTCAATGAGGCTGAACTATATTCCTAGTATGAAGCATTTTACCACGACGAAATAAAATGTGTGAAGTTGAGGAAATGACGGAGAAGAAGCTTGCGTTCTTGTGCACACATGTGATAGGGGTATTTAACACCATTAATACGAGTGGAGAGCGGCTACGTGGTGTGTCCAGGGCGTGGCTTTCTCTCTATTTCCCTCTCTCTTTTTCTGCCCACCCCTTCCCCCTTCTTTCTCCATGTTCTCTGTTTCCGTATGTTATATCTCGTCTGGTATCTTACCATACTCAATATTGACATGTGTTAATGGAATCAATACTTTTGTGAGCATATCAGATATAAGCACACAAACATAAAAAAAAACATCATTAACTGAAAATCACACCGAACGATCAGGAAGGTTTACATACATTAATCCAGATCTCGCACGCATTACGAGGGATATCTGAACATTCCCAGCAAATTTGTTATTGGTCTCCGTTTTACCGTGAACTTGGCGGGCAGAGAGAGAGAGAGAGAGAAAGAGAGAGAATAGGGGAAGTGGTAAATGTAGGGGGGGGGGTACTTTGAAAAGTAGTAATGATCAATGTTGTAATGATACCACCTGCTATTCAGTACTGTGCGCGGGGTCGCAGAGTGTGAGATGGAAAGGGTTAAGAAGAGCAAATGGACCACCATACCGAATATACAAGACGTACGTTTAGTAGTCTAGCACCTTGCAGACGAAACGTCGCTATACTCTACGTTTGCTTCATCGTGAGACAACCGATTATTTCTTCCACTTCAACTTTCACCACGATAAACCTCCTCAACATCATCATACGTTTAGTATTAATAAATGACACAAATGACACGGTGCATTTAATGGTGTTATCAATTAGTATACAAATGATGCATAGGTTTGAGTGGGTCAGTAGGAATTGTGTACACAAGGTAGCTCTGAATTGCCTGAACCCACGAGGCGAAGCCGAGTGGGTTTAAGGCCAAATTCAGAGCTACCGCGTGTACACAATCCTACTGACCCACGAAATAAACCTGTGCATCATCTGTTTTATAGAATGGGCCCCAAAATCTAATAAAAAAGGGAAAAATCTCTGTCAACCTCATTTACCGGATGCATGGAAAAATCATGCGTCCGGTAATTACCGGATGCATGGTTATGACAAAATCATGCATCCGGTAATTACCGGATGCATGGTTATTGACCAATCAGATTGCAGAGATCCATCTTCATCATCAATAATCATCAATGATTGGAATCATCAAAATCTGCCAAGACTAAAAATTATTGACTTTTCACATAGAGAAGTGTCCAAATAACACAGCTAAAATATGACATGATTTTCTCCATAGACCATATCAGGTGGAGATAGAGTCTGCATGTATAGAACTACCAAGTTCATCGCGCTTTTATTTGATAACAATCATTTAAACGACGTAGTCATATCAGAAAAGACAGATTTACTGCGAATGTCCAGGGTGGCATTGAGTGCCAAAATGAACGTATTCGCAATGCACGTTAGTGGGCAAATCATCGCAGCAACGTCTCACACAGTGCTGCGACAGCGTAGAATTCAGTCATGAGTTTGTCCATTTCTCCGTTCGAAATATCTCCCAAATTTACGTGTTTCACCTCTGCAAACCGTTTAAATGTAGACAATGAGTATTCGATGATTTGATTAAAATGTGTACTTACTTAAAGCGTCTGAATCGTCCAAAATTTGTTTCAATTCTTCATCTCACATAATCGGAGTTTCTCGTGATTCGTGGGTGCCGTCATTAGCGTAAGCAGCATTGGTATCGATCATGTCAATTCTCGGTATCGCGATATCGTGTTGATATCATGTTGATATCGCGTGCTGCCAGTAAAAAAAAATTACACGTTAATTACGGGTAATTATCCAATCAGATTGCAGAGATTCTGACACCCATTCTATAATAACGGTTGCGTATCACTTTGGAAGATATTGCAAAAGAACGTAAAACTTAATGATTCCATTTAATTGCTGTGAAACCGTCCTGTGACTATGAATCAAACAATGCATTAACACATTTGTTAACATAATATTTGGTAAGTTCCATCTCAGAATCAGCCTTATGTACATTTGGAATTAAAGCTGAGCATAAGAGGTATTAAAAAAAAAATATCCGTTGAAGATAGCTTACAATTGCCTCTGTAACTATACACGTGCTATGAGTGCACTATTTCACCAACACAGATTAGCAAATGATCTGGCAGTAATCTCCCTGTGCACAGTTTTAACTCGACATAGTCACTTAGATTGTGAGGTTAGGAATTAAGTTGTCAGTAAATTAGTCTGTAAGTACTAAAGTTTAATATCAGATGATCCGATCAAATATAAACTTGCAAAGTAGGCCTACTGGTAAATATAATTTCCTGAAGAGTACATAGGCTTTGTAGTCCCCCATATACTCTCTGTAGAGTTCTCCATCAGTTATTTTGCTTTAATACCGGTGTATTTGGGGCGTGCGACCTTTGCCGATCAAAACGAAACAGTTTTTATGATAGCTGTTCTAGTGATATTCTAATTAGGTGTTGAAAGGGCGTCGTTTCGCGCATGGGTTCGTGTGCGCTAGGCATAGCTACACATTGCATACCTTGCTGCAGTGCGCGCTACCTTGCATGCGCCCAAGCGTGTGAGCGCAATATTCGACAGTTGCACGTAGATATGGACTAATGCGCAAAGGATACACAAAAATTACATGCCATTATTAGATTGAGTGAACAAAGCCCTTTTACCCCTCCTACATATTCTCTCTCTTGTTTTCTTGTCCTTTTTAACGTTGCTGCGGATTATTGCTCCAATGAATTACAAATTTATTCCATTATTAGTTTAAGTGAGAAAAGGTCCACATATTAAGCTTCATGGAGGGGGGGGGGGGATTTTTTACGTGGTTATGGATTTTACTGAAACGACATCCACTTCATTATTGATTTCAGTGGACAAAGCTCTTCATTGCGTTTTTTTTTTATTCTTTCTCTTGTTCTGTTATATTCAACTTCGCCATAAAACAATACGTTACGATAAATGACATCATTGCTACTTCAGCACATATTGGAATTTCATTGCGAGATTATAACATACTGCGCCATATTTTCCTCTTTACAGTCATTAAAGGATAAACTAAGGTAGCTCCCGAGTCAACCAAGCAGTCCATATGTCAATCAACTGAATTCTATGAGCGTTTAACATTTTGACCTTTACTAATGTGATGGATAAGATGTCAGAGAACGGTGTACGTTTCCACATCTTTCCATTCCGTCTTGGGCCTAACCTTGAGGTTATAGGTATTTCCTTTTACGAACATGTAGTCTGCAAGTACATCAAATCAAATAATTCTTTGTATTCAATGAAAGTTTTCGAGAAATGTAAAAAAAAAAAAAAAACATACTGCAATAAAACAAATGCATGGAATTTAAAATGATTGAATTAAAACAATAATCATGTCAGTCACATAAACTTAGGCAGCAACACTAAAATACTACATATACTGTATTAGCACTTACAGCTTAATGCTTGACAGTCGTCCCTACCGATAATCAGTGAGAACAACAACAAGCTGCTATATTTGAGTTTTGTACACTCTCTGGTCAGTGGAGGTAATGTTAAAGGGTTACTAAATTAGAAAAATAACTTCCCACCAATCTTTGTAAAATTATCCACTAAAAACGAATTTCACATTTGTTTGCCAAAATAAAGTCTCATTTTGACGAAAATTTGGAAAAAAAAAACACGCACGCCCCCAGTGACGTATGAGAAGTCAAAATGCCATAGATTGTACGGAAGTCAACAATAGACCATTTTCCTAATGTATTCACAACTTTCCCCCTAACTGCGTAATAACGCTTTATTGCATTCACCTGTATCTTGTCATTCAGATTCAATGGATGACATGTACTTTGAATCCATTAGTTGTTGCTACTCGGACAAGCTTTGGTGCTCCCATTGGTAACGTATTGTTTGAATGGCGTGAATGAACTATTTTATTCACGCCGTTGGCATTTATTGCATTTTGACTTCTCATACGTCACTGGAGGCGTGCGTTTTTTTTCTTCAAATTTTCTTCAAAATGAGACTTTATTGCGGCAAACGAATGTGAAATTCGTCTTTAGTGGATAATGTTCCAAAGATTAGCGGGAACATATTTTTCTACTTTAGTAACCCTTTAAATTTTCATCATTCTTTTGTATAGATAGTTGGTTTCAGATGTGGAATATAAAGCGAATTATCAACTTTTGGTTTCAGGCAATGAGACAAACTATCACTTCCTCGGCGATCTGAATGCATACGCTATCTTTCCTCAGCTACGCTTCGGAAAGATAGCTACATCCAGATCGCTTCGGAAGTGATACTTCGTCCCATCACCTCCACCAACGTTGATTATTTGCTTACTATCTTGGCAGTATACTTCCCCACTGCATTATCACCATTCCCCCATGCTATCATCACCCCCTTAAACTTCGTCGCCAATAAGCCATTTTCGTAATGTATTCACAACTTTCGCTCTAACTGCCTGGTGACGCGTTATTACATCCACCTGTATTTCGTGATTCAGTTTGAAAGGATGGAACGCACTCTGGATCTATTAGTTGTTGCTACTCGGACAAACCTCGGACAAGCTTTGGGGTTACCGTTAGTAACATATTGTTTGAATGACTTGAATGAAATGTGCATACTTAACGAAAATGATGTAGATTCCCAGCTGCTTGTTATCAATGCCGCTAATCTTCTCCACCCGATTCTATCCACCCTAACATCCGCGCGCACCTCTATCTTTCTTAATCCTCTTAGTAGCACTACGTAAATAGGCTCCTCCTGGCTTGGTACTGATGGACTTAACCCCCTAATCGAACCAAGCTTTCTCTTTCACACGCTCCGGCCACTCGATCCTCCCACTCACTTTCAGTTTATGAACGTCGGATAAAGTTTCCCGTTTTCTTCGAAAGGCTCCCATCCTCAAGTAACGGTCGGGGCCTGAGTGGGAATAGGTGACACAATATAAACACTGTGTCATGTGTGTCGTCGTATTTCACTTTTTATACTCCTGCCTTTTTATGGGAATGCAATTACGCTTTGCTGCGGATGAAAGCGCGCCGACATTTAAGTTTCTTTAAGCAACATTTTTTGTGCTCCCAGAACGGAATATGACGCCTTCTTGAAAATGATGATGACAGGCATAGTGCGAATAAATTGCTCGTCAATATTTTAGCTATATAGATGTACGTTAAAGTGAAAAATACTGAGCATGAGGGCCTTTTCCGAGGAGACAGTCACTTTTATAGATGTAGTCGAAATGCTCTATAATGTTAGTCGCGCTACGAAGATGCGACACTCCATATCCAAGAAACTAAAATCTACAACCAGGAAAATACGCCATTGGCACAACGGGGCATTTGGCTGTCGAATTATCAAATGCCGTTAAATTGCACTGTTTTACTAGCTCGGGAAAGTCCATAGCTGTGGTTAATTGAAGATATCATAAGTTTTGATTGTGGTTATGCATTTAATTAGGGAAAGGTGAATACACATCTGTACAAAATCTGACTGAAAATGATCAATAAGTGTGTTATGTTTATGTCAAGAGAGCACACTTTCAGTCATGCTTCGCATGGATGATGCAAAACAGATCAAAATAAAGATAAAAGTCTGTTGTTTATAATAAACTTAATTCGGGTAAATTGCCGTATGGAATTACCGTTTGAAGCTGTGACTTCATTTTCTTTTTAAAGGAACATTCCATTTCTCTATCTCTCTCTCTCTCTCTATATATATATGTGTGTGTGTGTGCGTATGTATGTGTGTTTGTGTGCGTGTGTGTGTGAGTGTGTGTGTGTGTGTGTGTGTGTATGTGTGTGTGTGTGTGTATGCATACATATACATGTATACACTATCACAAATATATACGTGATAAAAGCATAAGTGCAACCGGCCTAACAGCCGCGCACATTTTTTTGGGTCACGCACATACCCTCAGTGGCTTGGGCCGACCTCTACACCACGGGCCCTGCCACGGCAGTGCACGTATGCGGGTGACGCAATGTCATTTGCTTAATTCTTAATTTCACCGCAATTACGCCTCGCCCGAAGTTACCCTAGCTCCGAGGGGGGATGGGGGTCGGTGGAGCATTTATCTCATTTTCCCCCCAAATGGCTTCAACTCGGGTGGACTCTAGTGGCAGGATGGAAAGTGCGAAGAGAAGAGAGAATGCTCCAGTGATAATTAAATTCATTGCACGTAAATGACCGTTTGTTTAGTAGCACAGCACTGGAACGGGGAAGGTAACGTATGGTTGGAGAACAAAAGCATATATCTCATAACTTATACATTAGCACATTAATTATGCAACATTGATACTATTGAGAACTATAGTTACAATTTCGTATTCAAGAAGAGACATTGTATTTCCAATATATGGTTACTGAACATGCGACATATAAAGAATTGTAAATGGATTGTTATTGTGTATTCACCATTATTCATTATTTTCCGACCTTCACACGTACAATGTAGAGTCCCATTTAAGATTTCACATCATATTTTACTTGTATAGAAGAACAACATGACTGATGAGTGTAAAGTACAATTTGAAACATTCAAACATAGACAATAAAATGATACGTTTTAAATATGACAAAACAAGTGCGGGATAATCGTCGTTCTTAATATGGAATCTCATCTTCATCTCACCCTATGAAGGTATAAAACGTTTCATCTTATTTCGCAAGAAATGAAATGGTGAAAATGACAGTGAGAAAACACCGTATCGTTGTAAAAAGTTGTTTTAAAGTGAAAAAACACCGTGACGATGATTTCTTCAAGGTAAAAACACGGTGAAGGTGGTGACAATGAATTATCAATGTAAAAACAGGCATGGAAGTGAAGACCATGAATATATAAACTTAAAATCGTGATCGCATGTGGATGAATACATTAACTTCAAGACACCTTGCCAGTGGTAACAATGAATAAAAATATCACACTGAAAGTGGTGACATTGAATCATTATAATGAAACAAATGATGATTTTGGATATTTAAAAATGAAAATCGTAATATGAGTCGATTTATTACTTAACATGAAATTAATGTGACAGTGCTGGTAATGAATTCTGAATAAATAATGCCGTGGAAGAGTGCATGGGTACTTTTAAAAGTAAATGCATCGTAGCAGTGATTAAACGAGAACCCTACATTTAAAAGACATGGCAGTGATTACTTAAATGCAAACTACTATCACAGTGAGATACTCTACAGTTGTCCAATAATTCCGTTACAATCATAGTGAATACTTGAGAGTAGAAACACAGTGGTGACAGTCATTACAACATAAAAGCGGTGGCAGTGCCAAGTGTACAGAAGAAACGGCTTTTAAAATTCCTTCAAAAAGTTGCACTTTGTGTTCTTCTTCAAATAAGATAATGTTGCTTATCTGTGATGATTATAACTTCAAATCATAACAAAATTATAATTTCAAATCCTTAACTATGCTGCATCAATCATAAAAAGTTCAACTTCCCAACAGTGGTAGCTACCATGGTGACATATATATGTTCTACTGAGAAGTCATTGGCTGTTCTCATGGTAGATATATTTCACGGTAAGTTACAATAATTAAAAAAAAAACTATAATCATCCAACACGTCATAGGTGACAAAATAAACACAGAGAAGGACTGATGGTAGGGTCTATATAAAAAGAGTGCGTTTGTTTGTATGTGGAATTACTGAGCTTTGTTCTTTTTTTTGTTTCTCGTTGTCTCTATGGAAAACAAAGGGTTTCATGCGTTTGCATCATAATAATGTTATCGCCCACTGCGTCCTTTCTGTGATCAACTGTCTAGTCGCCTCATGTTTAGTTCAAGAGACATTAATGGGATGGAGAATCAGTCAGCTTCAATCTAATCCGAGTAGTCGCTTCTTTTTTTTATCTCCGACATCGGAAATTCGGATGATTAACTACCTTATCATTTTTGCATGCGTTACAATCCGTCTCACAACAAATCGAAAACTACAGCAATTTAAAATAAAAAAAAGAGGATGAAATGTAATTAGCTCAGGTTAGCTCATGTGTAAAAGCAGACTTGTCGGTAGACTATGAAGCTATGCAACGTTAATTACGATTAAAGTTAAGTACGAGACTGCCGAGACCAAGTGTGCTACCGAAGAGGGCGTTAAAGAGGGTCAAAACCCTTAACCCGTAGTTTATGTTATTCGGGTGGTCCCTGTGTTCAGTCTATGAGACTGAGATAAATCTTTAGGAGTGCACGTGATTCTTATTTGGTTGATATTTATTCGTTTTGGTGTATCAGAGTTGAAAAACACCACACAACCTTTCCATTAACAGGTAAGTAAGAACAGGCCTATTAGCAGATTAGAAAAGGTTACTGAACTCGTTATCATGCCAGAATGGTTTTGCTGTTATCACGGATCCATCACGGATCTCGTTCGTTTCCAGCGGTGTTATGCTTTTGTGATGAAGCCTCTCTATTGACCCGCACATCAAACAGGAATGAGACCCAAGGTGACGGTAGAACTGTATCCGCTTCCGGTCTCATACACAGTTAGTACATAACTACAAAGAAAAACAGAATGTTGCTGTGAGGTACGTCACCACGGATCATTAGACGGCATTTCTTTATGTATGGAGATGTAGGTAGAGTTGATCGAGAGAAACAAATGACATTGTATTTGCGACGAATATTTACATGACGAATATTTACATGAATGCGCTCTCAATAGCGAATTGATAGAAGCTCCCCATCGGGGAGGGAGGAGGAGTGACCCTTTAACAGCTGACAGGCAAGGAGATGCCGCAAGAGATCACTAACCCGCACGACGTGACGCACTTTCATCTTTATTTAATTGTTGGGAGCCGTCAAGGTCATCCTGCCAGGCGTGATATGGATCCCCCACCGGTCTGCGGCGATGCGGTCTCAACAATATAAGATCCTCCACACACTCAACCTAGAACATGGCTATATCCGGAGCTTGTATCATGTCCTCATAGTGTTATTTCTGTCACACTTGTTTGAATTTTTGTCTTACCATCATCATCATCATCGTCATCGGCATGTCGATAGACGCGTGGGTGTGGTCTCTGTGTGATGAAGCATGAAAGTGCGCGCGCTTTGGTAACCTCGAAGACATTAAGTAATCGCATTATACGGGAACCGTCTTGACAGGCCTGTCTGGTGGTATAGAAGGTCGGGTCACATTTTCAACACTTGTTAGAGCTTTGTCGTTCCACCGTCATCATTGTCATCGTCATCGTATAGACGCGTGGGTGTGGTCTCTGGACGCGCGCCCTTTGCTGACATCGTAGGCAATTATGGAACCGCCCTGTCTCGTGGTATACAAGGTATCGGTTCGAGTCACATTTTCAACACTTGTTCGAGTTTTGTCGTACCATTATCATTATCATCGTCATCGCCATAACCTTGATGGACACGTGGGTGCGGTCTCTATTTGGTGAAGCATGGAAGTGCGTTACCCTGACAGGCTTTGTAATCCAGGTACATCGGGTCGGGTACACACATTCGAAGACAGGGGACTGCCGGTTCAAATCTTGCTTGGCTTGTATCATAAAGCGATCCACTTAGTTTTCTTCCTTCTCATTGATGTACAAATCGATGCACTGTGCTTGAGGGTGAAGAGTTTTTGGAGTGAACAGTAGAGTAGTTCCGCCGTATTACGATTGAAGAGTGATTTTCGCATGATTATGTATAAGATTACTGTTCCGGCATCACAGTGTCGGGTGGTCATAATACACAAGGGGGTGTTTCACCAAGCTGTTTTCAAGCTAAGAACGACTTTACGCATGACTTTACGAATGTTTTATTACAATGGGTGTTAATTTCCAACAATCCCAATCAATTTCGAGCAATCATAAGCTTTGTATTCAGACGCCTGTTAACAACACAAATGCTAATTCACAAAGATCAGATTTCAACTTTAGCTGATGGGAATCAAAATCATTGAGAATCTGATTTAGCAGAAGGGGGTCACCAGTTGTGCGTAAAGTCGTTCTTAGCTTAAGAACATTTTGGTGAACAACCCCCAGGTTCAATACAATCATGTACATGCAAACTGTAACGAAGGGATTCAAGTTGACAAATAAAATGGTGGAGTGGTCTAAGACCTTATGTGTGCCAAAAACTTACATTCTACGGACTTACTGTGTATTCAAAATTGTGCAATAATAAAGTAGTGGCGGATAAAGAGAGTTAAATACAATAAAGTGGCCGTTGTAGACAACGGCCAATATGGAAAGACGGTCGTTAAAGATAGGCGATCGTTATACAGTGGTATTTACATATAGGTGGTCTTTATAGGATACTGGTCTTTATAGAAAGGTTTGACCAACAACAAACATTATTTCAAGGAGCTCTCTACTACTAGTCACATGATGGGCATGTGATATTGTGATATGTATTTTCTACCAATAATGCGCACACATCACATTGAGCAGCCATTTTTCTGGCACACGATGGGTTAATAGCCGCCGAGGCTCATGGACGCTACAACAACACAGCCAATGATATCACGTACGTGGCCACCATGTGATCACGTGACCACGTTCCCTATTCGATTCCCTAGCGGGAATTTGGGTCGTAGTGCTTCATCTCCATTCTCACACGATTACACGTAGGCTACTTTGCGAAGATTGTTCGGCGTTCTTCAAGCCAACCTTACAACAGCATTATCCATCATAGGCACGCCTTCCATATGGTATCTATATATACCGAAAACTGTCTGGCTCGATGTGTTCTGAATTAACGTTTTCTCAAGGTAATACTCTACCAGCGTTTAGATGCAGTTGATTTGATTATATACATTTATCAAAGTACTCCATAGTTCATTTTGGTTGGTAAGTGTACTTGAAATAATTGACAAATCTAGAAAATCAAATGGCCATACGGAGGACGTGCAGGCTAGTTGCTATTTTCACACCCTTCACTACTAGCGTAAGCTATTCACTCCAAAAGCGACGGCTTCATCTTCTCTAAAATGAAATACATGAAACCTTTTCTTTTTCTACTAAATACCGCATGGATGACACATAAGTTACCAAGGTAGAATCTAACATTTTGCTAAAGAAGGGGGGGGGGGGGGGGAAGTTTCAGATCACCCCCCCCCCCCCCCCCACAACCGGAAATTCGCTACACTGGTTTTAGTCTACAAGGCCACCACCTCATCTCATTCCACTTGACAAAATGAAAATACATTTCACACTTTCTAAAAAAAAATCTTAATAAATCATCCTTGGCCATTATTCGATCACGTCGATGATGACCTCCCAGAAAACAGAAAACTATGAATATTTTATGAGCTATCAAAATCATAGAGCCACATCTAGATAGACAGGAAGATAGGCTGGTATGTACTCAAGGACAACCTGACATAGTGCAATCATATGATGGAGTCCTACCTGTTGCAATTTAGACGCAGGAACGTTACTAGTCATGAGTGACAAAACAGATATGATATACCGTAAAGAACCCTCATCTAAACATTATTCGCAGCTTTAAATAAAGGTATTATCCCAACAGAGGTCAATAACAATCCATGTTAGTATAAGCAATGTTTACTCCTTTATCATTCACCCACACATACACTGCGGTACGTGCTACACTGTATCTGCGAATCCTGTTTATGAACAGAAAAGTGCAGTGCAGTGCGGCGTAGAGCGCCTGGTCATCATTGTACGGTGCAGCGACGTAAACGGTGTAATAACGCCCGTTAGACATGTTAGATATGTTTTTCGTCACATCATTGATCAAAAGGTGGAGAGGAAACCTTTTCTCCTTTCCACCCCCCTTCCTTTATTCCGTCTCTCTCTTTCTCGCCAGAGACGGTGTTCCCCCGGCCCTACATCCAGGTCAGAACCGTCTGGGTGTGTCGCTCCAGCACGAGGCGCCACCTCGGGTCTCATCCAGCCCCTCTCAGCCCCTCTCAGGCCCGGCTATAAGCGGGGTGTGATCGTTCTGGCCGTAGCGCGGCCACATGCCCAGCGGCGGCGTCGCCTTTGATGTGAGGCGATAAGTTGCCGGGAGAACTGTATAGCGCAGCTGCGGCGTAGCGACACATTTACACGTTACCAGATAGGCAACGCCTCCGCTACGAATGCACTCATGTCCATACAGCGAGCTTTTATCATTTCACACAAAGTGGCGGCGCCATAATGCATGTTCAGTTTAGTTTCATATGTTTACTAAGACACATGAGCCCGGGTAATGTGTACACGGTGTAAATACATTAACATTTCTACGAATTGTGAGGGTGTGAGTGCTTTATGGAAAATGATCTGTATTGAAACATAATCAATCATGTTTTTGTAATTGTGAATGATTACGTCTTCTCCACTTATGGGTGAGAATGTATTTCCATATCTTCCTATTCAATTCCGCGTTGTACAGAGTTTGACCCTTTGTGTGCCAGATAAAACGCTGCTTCGTGGAATGTGAGTGTATTATCAATTACTGATGAGAACTACACATATGGCACTCTACGAGGTTAACCATTTCCTGGTATGTGTTTTGCCTCTTTATATAGCACTATCAACTCGGAAGTTAAAGTATCTCTTTCGATGTTAAATCATGTAAGTAGTTTCCTTTGAATATGATATCTTATATCTGGTTAAATAAAAGACTTTTAGTAAAAGTTTCACAAAGTATACGAATAGCTAAGGGTCATGATATCTACCTGTTTACATGTATCTCTTCAAAGGCAAATGGGTGATTCGAGTTACACGAGTAACACAAGAAAGAAGTACCGGGCACCACTGCGTAATATCCCTTTTTTCATGCAAGATTCGCATGATCTAGTTCAATATTATGTCTGGCCACCCGACAATATAACTGAACTGAATAAATGTATATTCACGTTATTCACGATGTAATTCACTATATCCGATGAGCACATCCTACCATTCAAATGTATGTGATAAAAATATGAAATACTCTATAAATGAGCTTCATAATATTTTACATGTCGTTTGTATATTATCATTATTATCAAATATTATCATTGTTTTTAAGTTTGAAATTATGTTCCTATGAAAACTGTATTCAATGAATGCCACAATCTGGTTGTTTGAAAGTGGGGGCGTGTTGCTATTTATTTAGTCTCATTAAATATTAAATAAGTTGATTTTAAAAAGGGGTCGGTGCGGGGGCGGCGATAGAAATATGTTGCATACGGTTACACATACCAAAGAAAAACGGCAAACGTGTACAAACAGTTATCGCCACATACAGCTCTCGCCTACGTCTTCTTCTCAGTCAAACGTATTAATTTCCTATGACAGTCAGTGCTGCTCCTTTGCTTGTGTGTGCATTTCTAATGTACATATGTGACGATAGCATCCGCAGTATTAATGCACCCTGTATCTAGACAGATGCTGCTATGTATATGTAGGTTAGGTTTGCTAATAGCACACAACGGGTTAATAATCTACTCCGCCAATGAAACAACAAATCATTAAACATTGCCAGCACGAATCTCGTTCCCCCCACATCTGTCTCCAATAAATGACAAACCCTTGATATTTGAAATATAGCGCCCCACAATTATATCATTCCCGCCCTGGCAGGCAAGGGTTTGGCAGCCCCCAAACTCTTATGGGCACAACGTGCTGTTTGTAGGTGATGGACGTCAGAGATAACATTATGAAAAATGATCACGCGTTGTACACATCCGACACATTCTGATAAATGTCACGGCCGTCGGTGCAGAGACGACCTTAGCCCATCTTATATCGTATACTCATGCACAAGCCATCGAGATTCAGCTCACGTGTATCATAATTTCATCTGCATTTGACATTCAAGGGATGGAATAGTATTGTTCATGACGACGGGAAACAATCATGATAGAACCACTCGGCCGGCATCGCTGGATCTATTATTTTTCAATATTCGTGTTATCATGAATATCTATCTATTTCAATGTCTATTCAAAAGATATTCAACGTAATTGTTGTTGTTGTTATTGTTGATAATACTATTACTACTTAACACTGTGTGTATATGCATGTGTGTGTGGGGGGGGAAGAAAAAAGGAGTGTGTATGTGTGTGTGGTTGTGATTGTGGCTTTTGATGTGTGCATTAATTTGGTTATTTCCTTTCATCCCTTTTCTTCTTATTATTCCTTTATTCTTTTTCTTCCTTTTGTTACATACGTTTTATTATGACATAATATTACCTAGCAATGTATTGGATGTTCACTTAAAGTTGGTAAATGGTACCTCCTGCTTACTGAAGCCTTTTCTTTGGAGTTCTCCGCCACCTATGCTTTCTCTCAAGTATATTACTATGTATTTTGATGTTTTTACTTTGATGAAAATTAAATTGAATTAAATTGAATTCAATCATAAATTTGAGATGATCCTTTCCTGTCTACTTCGAAATGGTAAGTGTGATCATTGCAGAATGACACGGGTTTATCACGGGTCGGAGAGTCTTTTCTACTTCTACTTCCCTTAAGTCTGGTCTGGCGGACGCTGCGTATTTTGTTTTATATGTGTGTGATTATGTATGTTTGTGAAGACGTCGTGTGTGTGTGTGTGTGGGGGGGGGGGTGGGGTTGGGGTGGGGGGGGGGGGTGAGAGTACAGAGTAACCTAACGTTTTTGTATGGAAAGCATGGTTATCGCATGTCTGACCTGTAGTTAATTGTAATGTAGTTTAAAGTAGGTGAATGCATTAGAATTAGAATTCACACTTTTGAAGCTATCTTTTATTAACAATCAATTAAACTTGTATTCTGTATCTTTACGTTTAAGCGGATACTGCATAAAGATGTACTACAGGGCACTCAGGCAAACGAATGCCTACTGACTAAATTACACTTTTACACCTTGATCTTGACAGGGTTAAAGCCATCACCTGACGAATGAGCGTCGAATTTGTTTTGCGCCGTCAACTTGGTAGCGAGTCTCCTTAATTGGGTGCCGATACAAGGGCATGGGCGCACGAGCGGCAACATGTACATCACCGCAGTCCTGACCCTCGCTTATTCCATCCCTTGGAATAATTCCATGTAATAGGAGAGACACGGGAGTTTACCAGTCGGGCAAAAGACTGCTAGATGGCTCGGAACGTCAATAATGAAGAGAATGGGCGGGGGAGGGGGGTGGGGGGCAGGAAAGGAAGAGAAGCGAGAAGGAAAAGAAGACGTGGTGGGGTAGTGGTCAGAATAGAATTCATGGCCGCTTCGGGGATTTTACATCGCGCCCCCTCGATTCAACAGAAGAGATCGCATAACAGCTGAAGAGAATATTAATGAAGGGTCTCGCGGATTTCCGCTGGCATACTCCAATCCCTGCTCACTTCACCTGTCTGCTACGTCTGTCCATCTACGAAGAAGACCCGTCATTGAATAACAAACCACTGTCAAGTTATGGATTATTCGAAAAAAAGTGAGAGTGAGTTATCAATTAATCTTTATCAGATATTTGCGTATTTATATAGCTTTAATGATAAAACATCATCAATGTCAAGCACAAGAATACAATATCGAACATGCAATACAAATAAGTAGAAGAAGAACAGATACTGAGTAATATCTATTCTTGCAGACTACCTAAACGAATTTACCAACCTACCGAGATATTCGTTAAGGCGCCATTGATGGTTTTTGTGTACAGCTACTATACATGATTTACGTACAGCAGCAATTTGTCTTACAGGGAAAGAGTTAAGGAGCAAATTCTCTACAGAAATATATGCAAGTTCCTCCCAACAAAGGCAGGCAAATCAGAAAGATTGTTGAACATTTGGGGGAAAAACGATAACTTAATGAATAAGAGCGTCTTAACTGGTAGCCAGACATGCGTGATAGTTTGATCAGCATAATCATACTGCGTCAAACATCGTATTATTCAAATTATTACTTGCACGTGTGCTGTTGCGTTGTAATGTCAGGTCGAAGAGTGCAACGCATCCGACATCGACAATGCTCGCAAAATCACGAACAAAACGCACACTTCAAATCAAGGACAGAAGAACAAAAGAATTCAGTTATATCATTTGGAGGCAAAAATGTGTAACAATGAGACAAGCCATTTTTAGACTGAACTTCCCTGGCGAGATCCCGGGCTCAAGGACAAAACCACGTGGTTATAATTGCGTTTCTTGTCGCAGTGTATACAGCATGCTGTATAATGTACATGCGACGAAATTGCTTCACGCTCAAGGATTCTTGTTATAAAAGCATGATGGATGCTCGGATAACTGACCAAGTTTATACACAAATATGACCTAATGTAATGGTCATATTCAGTTATGCGGACGTCATGGGATGCACTTCATTGTTATTTCATGAAGTGCATACTGTAGGCTGCTAGGCTATGGTGGAAGCTAACCGATATATTGCTTACTTTCGCTGACGGCGTTCGTTCCCGCTAGTCTCAAAGCGTCAACCGATATGCTTTTGAATCATGGGAAATGGTTTGAAATGGATTTGTGATATCATGCGTATGTGTATGAGTGTGTTTACTTTATAATACTTGTAAAATTAACGGATTCGAAGATTTTTGTTTACAATAGAGAAAAAGTACAGATATCCCTGATTTAATGACTGTAAGCTTTTTATGTGTATGAGTTCGTATACGTGTGTGTGTGCGCGCGCGCGCGCGTGTGTGTGTGTGTGTGTGCGCGCGGGTGAGCCGTTGCAGATGCCTAAAAATGCAAGTGACAATGGCAATCAGAGAAGCCAACAGATGATCAAACGCGTGCTTAATTGACTATAAGTACCTCTTTTATGCAATTTACACCCAGGTTACATTTCGACATAATTATTTACCATTATCTAATTATCTCAGACTGCAGGTTGGGTTAATGTAATTACATTGTAGATACATTGTTAAAGTAAAAACATGCTTGGAGATTACTTTATGGAAAGATTGGGAAATCACTGAACGGATAACAAGGTCTCAGTAACTATGGTAACTACGTAAGTACATTGTAGAAACACATTAACAACATTAACAAGGTGATTTTAATCAAAAAGACATACATGATACATCAGGGTAATCAGACAAAGAGAAAGCAATTTGCTGACGACTGAAGGAAGACCGCATACATGCTTACATTTTATACCAATCCATGTGCCATTACCATCTTGTTCCTCCTCAAAGAGAGCCGCCAATAATCGGCTGTATTACTTTTGGTAATGATAGCCTGCCTTGAAATCCTTTCATTTCCTTCTTTTTAATCTTCAAGCCGCCAAAGCTTTATTGGACCATCAAAGGATCTTCGAACATCGCCATCTCCTTTCATTACCAATCAAAGCGCAGTCCTTCAGAAGAAAGTCCCCTGAAATGTTTTTACAGCAATTATTGAAAGAGAAGAGCTCCGACAAAAAACACTTTAAAAGAATTGGATTTTTATTTTATCCGCCCATTAAGAGCGTCAGCGCGTTGCTTTAGCATTGTATTAAAACGGCGCTGATTCCCGGCGGCGTTTGTGTCCCGTTTCCGCTAATGTTCCCCGTGGCATCCTCTGGAGACCCTAGAAGCCTTTGGTAAGTAGTGGTCAATCGTAGAGGACGAAATGGATCCCAGCCTCTTATACAGATCCACTTGACAACACCATTATAAGCCTAAGCCCTAGTGCTGAGCAGAGCTATATTTTGTCACGAAATGTTGAAACATGATATTTCAGGAAGAACATGTTCGCGATGACAACGGTCGTAAAGAAAATTCTACCAGTGCATCGGCGGTCAATAACTCCCCTTTGAGAGGTGAACGAACCATGCCATCATTTCAACAACCATTGACAGTGAAATCGATCTCTTTTTGAAATATACTATTTTTGCTCTTATATGATTTTGAACAGTAATAACTAAGTAAATCCTAATTTGAAGTTCATTGGGCGTCCAGTATTGCATTTCAAATGGAATTCGGGTCAAGTTTGAGTAGGACATCACCGGATAGAGTGATGCTCAGATTTCCATATTTCACGCCTTTTCACGTGTGTAATGCTAAAACTTAAAATGCAATATCTATAGCAGTGATTGTTTCGTTCTTGTACATTTGCTGCCAGAACATTTAGTTACTCTTCGTAAGTTACTCATTATATTGGCACCAAACTTTTTCATAAAGTTTCTCCCACGCTTGTCATCCAGTCAAGTATGAAATCTGACACATATTGACACGTTTACAGGTTAAAAAAGCTGTAAAAGTAGCAGTATAGTAATATCAGTAGTAGTAGTAATAGTAGTAACAGTAGTAGGAGTAGTAGACGTAGTCATGGTAATAGTAGAAGTAGTAGCAGTAGCTAGTAGAAGTAGAAGTAGTAAAAGTAGTCATGGCAGTAGTAGAAATAGAAACAGTAGCCAGTAGTACTAGCAGCAAGAGTAGTAGCAGTAGTACTAGCAGTAGTAGTAGAAGTACGGTAGTAGTAGTAGTAGTAGTAGTAGTAGTAGTAGTAATAGTAGTAGTAGAAGTAGTAGTGGTAGTAGTAGTAGTAGTAGTAGTAGTAGTAGTAGTAGTAGTAGTAGAAGTAGTAAAAGTAGTAGTATTAGAAATAACAGCAGCAGTAGCAGTAGCAATATCAGTAGTAGCAACAGTAGTAGTATCTGTAGTATCAGAAGTAGTTGCATTAGAAGTAGTAGTAGTAGTAGTAGTAGTAGTAGTAGTAGTAGTAGTAGTAGCGGTAGCAATATCAGTAATAGTGACAGTAGTAGTATCAGTAGTATCAGAAGTAGTTGCAGGAGAAATAGTAGTAGTAGTATTAGCAGTAGTAGTAGCAGTAGAAGTAACAGCAGTAGTAGCATTATAAATACTATTTCATCAAATGAAATGTCATCGCTGTTCTTTCCAAGAACATGCAAAGTGATTGACTTAAATTGATTTTAATGTATCAATTCAACGGTAATGTAGCACTGTTAATGAAAAGGCATAGGTCTGCATGACTTTCATTAAAATAAAATGGAGAAGGAATATCACGTTACTCATGCTAAACTTTCAATGACCTGGATATTAATATCGTCATGCTCAAAGCTAGAATCGCAATATATACAAGAAAGCCTAATTACCTAGGGGATTCCTCGGTGTACAAATCATGACGATCGAGACAAACATTGGGTTCTTTCTATATACACATGGAAAAGCTGAATCAACATCGAATGAGAGCGCTGCTTCGATTCTCATGATTATGATTGCGCTCCTTCTCTCGCTGTTATCTCTCGACCATCTTATGTGCGTGACAAGTCTGCCGACCAATGCATGTTGAATCCCAAGACTCCAGCCCCATTACTTAAACCACCTATCACCCCCCCCCCCTACACACACACACACACACACACACACACACACACTTTCCCTCTCTCGCTGTTTGAACGTCACACTATATTTCTCTCTTTCACACACTCACACCCACACACAGACCCAATGTATATAAATCACTCAATACACAATTTAAACACACTCGACCTCTTTGTCACTCACTCCACCCGCTCTCTCTATTTCTCTTCCACCACTTTATCTCCCCCTTGTTTTATCGCGCTGCCTTATCTATCTTTCACAATCTTTTATTTTCACATACACACCAACTCATGAACAAGTAATCGAACGATTCTCATAAAAGCCTTTTTTAATTAACTTTTCCATCAGCTTTTACATCGACCTCTCCCTTTTTGCTTTTTATTGCCATCACGATAATTATTATTTTGATCAGTCGGTTGTATATTGTTTTACAATAGATAAAAGACTTGTTTTGATGAGTGAGGTAACCGAAGCATATTATTGAGTCCAAACAACAAATGCAAAATGAGCTGATGAATACAATGTAAGATTATGAATATCTTGTCAATGTATTTTTACCTTTAAGGTACATGAAAATAAGCAAAAATATGACATTTCTCACCAGTTTTGAGTGTATTAAGAAGAGGGTAAGAAGTTGTAACGCAGCCAGATGATGAACGAATTTGTGATATTTTGACTACGAGAGTGATCATGATATCATACTTGTGATCACGCTGACGACGATGGTATTGAAATGATGGTTAAGATTGGTATCATTGTTGGCATAATCATATCATCTTAGAAATCTGTATTATGCTGGTGAAGTTATTGTTGTTGATTGCATCGACCACCACCATAACCACCCTCTTCTCTCTCCCCTCTTCCTCCTCCTCCTCCTCCTCCCCCTTATCATCCTCATCATCGTTATCATCGCCACCACCATCCGCTTTCTCCTCCCAATCTCCCCCATCATCACCAAAATCATCATCTCCACTATCATGACCTTCATGATTCTTACATCCACCCCAACTTCATCTACCTCATCATCAAAACTATCATTCATACATGAACAAACACACACACACATTCATGTACACACATACACATACGAAAATTATTGTCATTTATAGGTTTATATACACGTAAACGCATCCCTTGATGAGCACGCCAAAGGGACTACTCTAAAGCTTTTAATCGATAGCTCAAGTACTTGTTCTTCACACCATCATATCCCAGCTGCACATTAGTGTGAAGAGCCAGGATATATTTAGATCCGGAGTGGACATCATCCGCCTTGGCACATCAATGCATACAATAGACATGCCTATATATGTATATGAATTGAAAAGTCACCCTTTTTTATCTGTTCAAAATATAAAAAAGAATATAAGCATACATTTCTATATGAATAGATAAGTATTCCCCCACTACCCACACACATATTCATGAACATTACAGCATACACCGTTAAACATACACTTGCACACACACACACATTCACACACACACACTCACACACACACTCACATACGCACACACACACACACACACACACACACACATGTCACACTCGCTTTAGATTCAATCGACGATGACGATGGTAATGCTCTAGATCTCCAATATTGCATGACGAACGGCATCATTTTTGTTTCAATTTCAAGTAAGATAATATTATTGTTTCAGGACATGTGTTTCTGACATTACAATGTGTGCGGTATATGAACGAAGTAATGAGAGTAATCCGCAGACTACCCTGCCCTACTCCATAAAATGATGATATGCTTCAAGAAACGGAAAGTACATGCAAACGTACGTACATATAAAGACGTCAATGACACGGAACACCAAAGTTACCCTACAGGCGTAAAACTGAGTGATAATAATCCTGAAATTGAGACAAAATTGGACGGCGGCACGGGAAAAGGTGGAGAGGTCAGAATGTCTGTTTTTGAAGGAGGTTATTCTTAGACAACTTCCACGCAACAAGTGTGGAACGACGAGATTTGCGCCGCCATTTTGCGATACCAAGGAGACACGCTATCGATTGGTATCCCTCCTTTCTGAAACACCCCCCCCCCCCCGAAGAGTACGCATTGAAAAAGGTTGCTATCGTTCTTGTGGATATTATTCTTCTCCGAAAATGTGATGTTAGCATTAATGAATCACTGCCTTCTGGGACTTGTGAGCAATACATCGTGTACAGATGCATCTCTTTACTCAGAGCTGGTTAATGAAGTCCACGATCTGTTACTGACATTCATTATCATTAAGTTGGAAAAGACAAATAAAGGGGGGAACAACCGATCAGTCCATAGCAGGGATAGGCGATTGTGGATACATGTTTACATGTGCAGGATGTTCCGTCTGTGTAAACATCAACTGACTTTGACATTATAAACCACGGCGCCGTGGCGCAGCTTTTCACCATAAACTCTTGGCGTACAACATGTGAATGTTCCAACTAATAAAACACGCAAATCCCGTAGAGCGGAAGTTCATCTGACACACAAAGGCTTTATACACATACATGTACAAAACTTTGATACGCTGCTTTGTTTTGCTTGGAAAAAAGCTGCTATGTTAATATTGTCTTAAGACATAAGACACCAATTTTAATGATTTGGCGGCGGAAATGGAGATGTCTTAATATTAATGTTAACACAAACTTGGATGGACGGTCCATGCATTTAGATGTAGATCACGAACGCCTGTTTTGCTAATTTAACCGATGAGGTGAACGAACTAGCAATGAGCGATTTCATGCCCTTTTAATGACTTGAGAACAGCTCAGTAATAAATAACAAAATTACATTGAACTGAAAATGTGCAATGATGTTCGTGTGTTCTTACATATGATTTTCATTATAATACACTTTGTAAACTGTTCACAGTGCACTTTTATTAAAACATTTATTTCATTTTCACTTTGCGTTTTCAAGATAAAGACGTAGAATAACAATATTTTCACTTAGATTGTGCTTATGTGTATTCATAATATCCGAGAAGATTTTTGTGACTTGTACCAAAATTGTAATATTTGCAACAATGTGTGTCATATATTATTAACTACAAGGGGATAACAATTTTTAAGATATGGGGATATTCTTAAAAATATTGTCTGGAAACATGTTAATATCCGATGGCTTGATGTTAAAGCAAAATTGATATTTGTATTTGTATTTATTCATTTGTGTATTTTTTTTGTTCTTGTTTGGGGGGGGGGGGGGGTGAAAAATGAGGCATCTTTAAAACAGTCTTGAGCACAGACTGTAGTAATCGTCGTCTACTCAAATATAGAGTTATCAATATTTTCTTGTTGAACACAATCCATCTTCAAACTTGTGTTGGGGAAGAAAAACACACATTTGAGGAAATGGCGACTTCATTGCAGACATCTGAATAAGCTCAAGAGCGTTCTGCTTTGTTTGTTTGATATTCACGGTGGTTTAAAATGAGCAGTCTCGTTTCATAATAGGCATGCTGATCTCGCTTCACAGTATTGTTGGCAAGTCAGAAATATTGAAGACCTTGGCATTTGCGAGCTACGCACCGGGCGCACCATATATGGCATCAATTAGAGATGATTACTCATTAAGGTATGAAAATCAATGAGCATAAGCATCTGATTGACTCGTTATTAGTATAATGGAAAGGCTACTTTTCTTCAGTTTCCCTCGGCTGATTCAATTTCTGTATTCTTCTACCTTATTGCGTTTGCATGGTCTACTTTCTGTAACAGAATTATTTGTATTTTGGGAGGTAAAAATTAAATCAAATTTTCCAGGACATTTTGATTATTTTTTATGGGGAAAAGTGGGAAGTTTACCAATAAAGTGGACAATCGTTCTTGTTGATGATCTGGCGATTTCAATTGCAAGTATTGGCTATTTCTTTTAGATACCATTCTGTATATTTTCAGAAATCATATTACAATATTGAGTAATTGAGCTGTACTGAGTTCCAAATTTTGATTTGCTGTCTATATGCCTCCTTGTCATTTAATTTGGTCAATATTAGTATTGCGTATTGCGCTGAAACTTGCGTTTGTGATCAGTATGAATTTCTGAGATTTGGTAACCATCTTTTTGTCCGTTTGTCTGTCTCCTTTCGCATAGTTACTGCATGTTTGATTTATATGATGATGGAACATTGTACCCATCCTGATATCTCTCTCTTCTACCTCTCTCTCTCTCCCTCTCTCTCTCTCTCTCTATATATATATATTTATCTGTCCTCTCTGTCTCTCTCTTTCTCTCTCTCTCACACACATACATACGCACACATACACACAGCCACCGATACATACACTACACGTCTTTCTCTGATCCTCTCACCCTCTCTCTCCCCTTTTTGGCGGAGAAGGAAGGTGGGGTGGGGGGGGGGGGGAGTATTAGATGCATGATGTCTTCCAAGTTTATGTTCGTCCTTTCCTATTGGCTTCTTAAGCATGATACGCTGACAAGTTGGTAACTAACGCTCCATGTGAAACTGGTATTACTTTTTTCATTCTAGTTTCATTGCAGTTGACATTATCACAGTTTGTGATCTAGGCTGGTCAATGGAGAAATAGTCATGATCATGACAAGTGCAAATTTCAAATGCAACCAAGGTAAACATTTACTATTCATATTGGAATAGACAGGTCGATAATGTCATTCCGATTTTAATCAATTAAGATAATAAATGTTGGATTTTGCTTCCTTCAAATGTCCTTAATTATAAATTGCGATATTGATTGTCATCGCGTCGTTTGCTTTAGGCTTTAATTGACGTTTCGTTATTTCAGATTTGTCACATTTCTTATTGCATCGATAAATACTTATCGTTGTGCAGATAAAATCGTCGCCCACAAGAGTTATAATTACTCGAGTAAATATTATGCCAAGTCTACCCCATCAGTCCGTGCAGACCTCAAGTTTGACTACCCCATATTACTTTCCTTTTTCCAGCTAAGTCAAAATTGTACTACCAACCCATCATATTCTCTCTCTCTCTCTCTCTCTCTCTCTGTCTCTCTCTCTGTCTTTGTCTCCTCTCTCGGTTTCCCTTCTGCTATTTGCTGCTCAAATTATATATATTCCTGTCTATTTTTTCTTTTCATTTACTGTCATCGTCTGGCATCCAGTGTCGCTAATAAATGTCCGTCCTTTCTCTCTTCTCTCACCGTTCTACCGTCTCTGCCTCACGTATCTCGCTGAATTCGTCATCTCCTTTTTGCCTATTTTGATTCTGCGCCCTTCCCTGTGCGCTGGCGTGCCAACACGTACAGGCAGCTCGCCATTCTCTCACGAGAGCTAACTCGAGTGTTTGCCAAGTACTCGATCGATACACTGCTTTTGCTCGTCTTTTTACAATCAGTCAAACCAACGGAGATGATCACAGCATGCAGAAAAAGAAACCCCGTTCTGTTCTCTCTCTCTCTCTCTCTCTCTCTCTCTCTCTCTCACACTCTCTCTCTCGTCATATGCAGACCTATTTTGTGTTTTTGTGTGTACGTGTTCATTAAAAAAACATATCACAAGATTCTAAACAAAAAGCACGCGAAATGCAGTTAACATGCTCAACAATCACACTTTGAATGAGGTTTCGTACTCTAAAATAATTATAGTTATACAATCTTTCTAAAAACTCCTTTCACAATGTGTCCCTTTTACAACGTGGTAATTTTTGGACGTGTATCCTTTAAATTCCTATCAGGGGGAGCCGGGGTGGGGGGGGGGGGGGGTAGAATGGCGACGCACAAAACGTCAGCCTCTTTCAGAACCAAAACATATAGTCCACCACTAACATACGATGTGAATTGGTCCACGTTTAAAATC